>JAXBDA010002054.1:0-46738 GCA_036023075.1 Gaultheria prostrata | reverse complement strand
TTTGGAGAAACAATTTATATGGGACACGGGTACCAAAATTTGAATTATCGTTTATTATCAATGTAGCATTGTGAGATGACTTTTGGACTAATTTATGAGTTTATTGAGCTATTTTATGGAGAAAAATATTTATTTATTTATGTAGAAAATCGAGGGCGTTATGTGAGAAGAATGACTTAGTATTTTTGTATTTTTAGTATTTTTGTCTAAATTGAATTTTTACACTCATTTTGTCTTTCAGGACTGTTTCCGCTAAGTTTTTGGATTTTTTGATTAATGTTATGTGAGAAGAATGACTTATCTTCTAAAGCGTTAAAAGTTAAAATCTTAATAATCCACTCAACTCATTTTTCCTAAAAAAATTTACTTTTCAGTATTATTTACTTTTTGTAATTTGTTGGTTAGCTATTCTTTATAAAAAAAATTTAGATTAATCATTCATCTCAACGAGAGAAATCAGAAAAATATAAAAATGTGAACCAAATTTTTAAAAAGTTCAGATAAGATGCTATTGAAGATAAAAATACCAAGTATTTCAAACTTTATTCTCATTTTGGTCATAATTCTTTAAGGTTTAGACTCCTCTAATCAAGGTGAATGATTAATCAAACAAAAATAACAAAAAAATAATAAGAAAGAAAGGAAAAAAAGTACAAAAATACAAAAAAAAATTGGAAGACAGAGTTATAAGGCAGGTGGACCCCGTCGTTAGCTAATCCGGGCGTTTTAAGGACCATTCTACCCCTCCAAATCCACCCTCTCTCTTATATGTGTTATCCCGATCCATTTTGTCATTCATCTGGGTAGGGTTTCGAAGAGAGGCGAAGAGAGAAGAGAAGAGGAAGTCGCTGCTCGATTGATCTTTGTGACTCCATTTTCGCTCTCACTCAACTTCGATTTTGACTATTTGACAGGTAAATACGCTTCACAAGAGTTCGATCTGGATTGGTGTTGTGATATTGAACAGTTTTTTGCCCTAAAATTTATGGGTTTGAAAGATTTGCTTGTGCTCTAATTTCTGGGTTTGAATCGATCAATTTTTTGCCCTAATTTGTTGGTGTCCAGTGACGGTTTACATGTTTGATGTTGCCCTAATTTCTGGGTTTCAATCGATCAATTTTTTGCCCTAATTTGTTGGTTTCCAATGACGGTTTATGTGTTCATGTTGCCCTAATTTTTGGGTTTCAATCGATTACATTATTTGGCCTAATTTGTTGGTTGGTAGTGACGATTTACTTGTTAGATTTTGGCCTATTTTCTGGGTAAAAGTCAGTCTACATTTTATAATGTTTTTCTTATTTTTCAGTGATGATTTACTTGTTTCATGTTGCCCTAAAATTTATGAGGTTGAATCGATTTGAGGGGGGATATAATGTTGCCCTAATTCTGAGATTGCATTTTAGCCCTAATTTGTTAGATTTTGCGGTTGTGATGATGTATGAGATGTTGCCCTAATGTAAGCCCTAATTTAATTTTACCTGATTATGTTGTTGCCCTAATCTGAGCCCTAATTTGAGTCTATCTGATTATGATGTTGCCCTAATCTCTCTGAGCCCTAATTTACTTTTACCCTACTATGATGTTGCGCTAATTTGTGAGCCCTAATTTGATTCTACGCACAGATGGCTAGATTAACGAAACGAGAACGATGCAAGAAGGCAAACCGTGAGGCAATGTTAGCTGTGATATGTTTCATGAGAGTTGTCAATAGTTTTTTTCAACTTTACTTGTTAATTACAGACTGCATTGATGAAATGGTTCGACGAAGGGAGCGGAATCCTCCTCTTATTGAACAACCTAATATATACCAACAACAAATGATGAAACCTTAATAGGTTAGTACGTGGGAGTGACAAACACTGTCACAACCAATTGAGGGTTAATAGGGATGTGTTTATGAAGTTGTGCCTTTTACTTAAGCAAAGAGGCCTAGAGGACTCTAGGAATGTGACCGTTGTTGAGAAAGTTGTGATATTTTTGTGGATCCTCTCGCATCATACGAAAAATAGGCGTACCACTTTCCGATTTTGGAGATCCAAGGAAACAGTTAGTAGACATTTCAACGCAGTTTTGTTGAAAGTGTTGCGGCTTTACGATGTCTTGTGGCATCATCCCCAACCAGTTCTCGCTAATGAGCTGGATGCTAAGTGGAAGTGGTTTGAGGTACATGTTTGTACATTATTGAATTTCATGAATTCTTCTTTCACTTTAACGATAATTTTACTACTATTCCATCATCTATCGTAGAATTGTTTGGGGGCTTTAGACGGTACATTGACACATGTCCTCCCCTCAACTGAACACAAGGCACTGTATAGGTCAAGGAAGGGTGACTACGCGACAAATGTATTAGGAGTGGCTAGTCGAAACTTAGAATTCATATACGCCTTGTCTGGTTGGGAAGGGTCGGCAACAGACTCGAGAGTTCTCTGAAACGCCCTCGTGAGGCCTCACGGGTTGAAAATCCCAAATGGTACGTGGCTTTAAAAATGTTTCCATTACACTATGTCCATGTTTGGTAACACTTCATGTTTTCTGTTTTCTATTTTCTGTTTTTTGAACACCAATTTCTGTTTTTCCTAAAATGAAAGTGAAAACAGAAAACATGTTTGTGTGAACCTATTTTTTTTTTAAAAACGAAAGTGAAAACACGATTGGTATCAATAAAATAAGCCTTTGATTGCTAAAGGGAACCTACAAAAAAGAAAAAGAAAAAAGAAAAACAAGAATGGCATTAGAAGTCTTAGGATTTACATACCAGTGGTTTAATAGTCTTTGATTAGCTAAAGGGACTTTCAAGTTCATGAACAATCCATAATTGAGCTTATTTATCGTAAAAATAAGCTTAATTGAAAGCATATGTTTGATCCTGAGTAATTTTTTAGAAAAATGATTTTCACATTCCCTTTTATTTCCAAACACTTCCATTTTTGTCTTTATTTACCTTGAAATTATCAAACTACCCTTACCTCATGAGTTACTTAAATTGATACTTTCAGGTGAAAAAGACACCAAAAAAAAGAGTATTTGAGAATAAAAAGGGGGGTGAAAATAATTTTCCATTTTTTATTCAGGATTCATTCTTTTAACTTTTCATTTCGAATACATGTTTCAATTTTCTAACTTAAGTTAGAAGATTAAACCGAATAATTATAACTATTCAATTAAATTGATTTTTCATACAGCTACTTAAAATAATATTTAAATTTTATTAACAGCTGGGATAATTTGTGCGCTAGAGTTGCTACTTGCTACCATCCACAGAGTATATGTACACAATCTATATTAGTCGCCCCCATAGTCGGGTTGCCATCCACTACTGGCTGAACTACAAAGGACCTGGTGAGGTTTGAGCTGTAACATCTTCCTGGCCGTACATGTGGCAAATCAAGTGACAGATTCCCTGTGTCTTAAAGCCGATGGAGCCTTTAGTTGTTTCCCAGATGATGGGACTTGTGTATAATGCCAAGAAAGAAGTGGACCAATAGTATCCTCTCAGCCTTATGATCAAATCTGTGTCTAAGATTCTCTGACTACATGCACCAGTTACAGTGAAAAACATTGCACCGAAATAGAAGGGAGTTTCTTTTTTCATTTTTGTACTTCGAAAATTTATGGAAGGGAGTTTTTTTTTCTTTTTTTGCTATTCGTCAATCCTAATTTAGTATATGAGGAGGAGGAATGAGACGCGATCCCGAAATCTAATGTGGGGGATTCAAGAACTGTACCGCATGAGCTAGCCATCACTTGCATGGAAGGGAGTTTCAAATGAAACAAGTTACGAGAGATGCATAGATGCATGTTACGAGTAGGGGTGTAACCAGTTCGGTTCGGTCCGGTTCGAGGGGGATTTTGAGTGAACCGAGTAAAACCGGTTCGGAGAGAACATGGAACCGAAACCGATTGTTAAGTAGCCGGTTCGGTTCCTATTCGGTTCTTCCCGGTTCGGTTTTGTTTAGGAGTCGGTTCGGTTCATCAGACAGAGAGAGAGAGAGAGAGAGATGAACGGGGCTAACTGGCTAACACAAAATCATAAAAAAACACAACACATGTACATAATTACAAATCTACACCTCTGTATCATCATCAAAAATACAAAATCAATCAAATATATGGCAGATCTAAAGATTTACAATACACTAGATCTATAAATTTTCAGTCTACAAATATGTATACATACATATATATACCCATATACACACAAGAGAGAGAGAGAGAAACCGACGGCGAAGACAATGGAGGGATGGAGTCGACGAAGACGGTGGACGGACGAAGGCGTCGACTGGAGTACTCGAACTTCGAGAGGGAGATGGAATCTATGTTGTCGACCGCCATAGATGGAGAGAGAGAGAGAGACCAGATCTCGATGATGATCATGGACGTCGTCAACTCCGACTCCGATGATGGATCGGCTGGCGTTGGTTGAACAGATCTTGGCGTCGATTGACGACGTCGCCTCTTTCTCTCTCTATGCCGTCGTCTGTCTCTCTCTCTATCTTTGAAAAGGTTGAAAAATTTAGGATTGAGTTGGGAGAAAACCGGAGTTAAGTACATATATATAGTACTTATCGCAAGTACATAATATATATATTTATTTCCCTTTTATAAACCGAAGGGATCGCTAGCTAAGTTGGCAAGGCATTCGCTCCCTACGTATGACGTTGGGAGTTCGACTCCCACCCCATACCTTTTTTCAAGTTATATATATATAACCGGTTCGGTTCGGTTCGAACCGGGTTTAAAATCTTAAGAACCGAGAACCGAACCGATTCTTAAAATTTGGAAATTTAAGAACCGAGAACCGAACCGACCTAATGAAAAACCGGAAAAAAAACTGGTTCGGCTCGGTTCTCCGATTCGGTTCTTTATTTTTTTTGTTCAGCCCTAGTTACGAGAGATTACTGAGAGATTAGGCAAGTGGTGCTTTACTTCCTCATTTACATGTACTAGGTGGCATGGATTATGTTTGAGAGATCCCGAAGGGATTTTTTATTGCTATTATAATAAAGATTTACAGATTAGATTGATTGCTGAAAATTATTTAATTTAGATGATTTTTTATAAGAGCATACAAATAAAATATTGTAAAATTATTTGACAGCTCGAATTATTTGTGTGAGAGTCCGAAGTGAACCTCACACAATCATCTATACCATACAAAAATTTACCAAAGAGAGAGAAGCAATAAAAAGTCAAAGAGTCATAGAATAGATTACCAATATTGACAAGCCATTAATTGAGCCATTCTCTCTCTCTCTCTCTCTCTCTCTCTCTCTCTCTCTCTCTCTCTCATACGGTATTAATGTGGACATAATATATCTATCAAATAGTCGGGACGACACTTTAAGGTATGAGGTTGTTTTAGAAAATTGTTTTTTTTTATAAATTATTTTTTATTGTTTTTTCATGTTTTACGAGACATGTCATTCTCTCATAATACATCAACCCTAAAAGCCACTAAAAGATAGTTTGGTTAATTTCTAGGGATATAATGAGATTTTAATTTTTGTGTAAAAACTTTGACGTGAGAATTTGTTTACAAATTTTGAGATTTTAGGGATCTCTAAAGCTGAAGAAAGGGTCTAATTCTAGCAAAGTTAGGTTTACTGTACTTTTTGTTAGGCTTGTGAAGGCTAATTCAATCATGGTGTTTCTTCGCTGGATTTCTGGGATTACGCTAATTGGTAATGTTAACCATAGAATATAAATATTTGGTATACGCAACAACTACTGTATGTTATACTATTTTTATTCAAATTACATAGTACAACTAGCGTGAACCATGGATGCATAACTACACAGTTGGAGAAACTACGTAAAAATATATAATGGTCTAACTAAAGCCAAACCCAGCATCTTCATCCCTTCCGTGCCTTGCTTTCTCGTCTTTTGTTCTTGATTATTCTTCTAATCAATTTTAGATTCCAAATATTTTGAACGCTAATTTTCAACTTAACTTTACCGTAAACAATAAATAATTAATAATTTCACAACTATAAATAACACTTCTATTCATCCATTTTTGTATAATATAAAATTTATAAGTAATTTATAACAGCTTCATCTAAAATATGTATCCATAGCAAGCGTCAAGCAGACTCTCAAATGTGACAGAAGGGGAGGAGGAAAGTCAACAAACAATAATCAAAATGAGGAGCGGCATCCCAACGAGGTTGGCACCCCACCCGACAATAATCATCTGCCTCTCGAGACCCACAAGATTGAAAGGCCGACAAGAAGATAACCAAACAATCAAAATATCAAAACAAAACAACCAAAACAAACACTGAGGTCCCTTCCAATAGATTACACCCGACGCCCAAAAATGTTGACTCCAACTACTCCACCACATGAGCCTCCCACTACACCCCAAAAATCAAAATTTTCATGCGAATACTCCCACATCTTCTTTGCTCTCTAAAAAAATCCAAACGATTCGAAAACCAAAATCGACCTTTTAACGCTTTTTTTGCCTTTAACCTTTTCAGATGTGTTGCATGTGAACCTTTCGCCGATTCCTTGACTAGCTCCACCCCTCGGATTGGAGTATTACCTCCAAAATCGTTGTCTGACTCGCCAACTATTTTTACAGTGGCCCCTTCAATCTGAACCTTAGCCTCCATTTTCTCAGCATTGTTCTTTTCTAGAATCAATTTTTCATCTACTATTTCAATAGTACCAAATAGATGGGATTCTCAAGTCCCGTGGGATGTTGAAGTTTGGAAGAATTAGCTCAATTGTGTAGACTAGATACCCATCCTAGCTCGTTACGGGTCCACACGGCCTCTTTTCGAGTACTATATTTTGATTCATCTTTTTGGAGAATTCGTGGTGCCCATTACGGCGTAACATATTGAAGTTCGTTATAGTTAGAAAAGTATAGATTGGAGAGTGTTATTTTTTCATTGTACGTGGAGTAACATATAGTATCTATGACTTTCTGAAGCGTATTGACGATTTTCTGTGACGATAAATTTGAGAGAAATCCTAGAGAGTATAGCTAGACAAAGTACGAGAGGTTGTTCATTAGGTTGTGCCATTTACATCTATAAACCACTTCTTTCTTTCACTGGTTAACCACGAACATCAAGGTAGGTAAATCTCTTTTTCTTTATACTCCTATTTTTTATTTTTGCCATGATAAAAGAAGATAACAATGTAAAAATTAAATAAAAAAATACTCGTGCACATTCTTTCCTATTTGGTTAAACAACCAAAAAGTTGAGGTTACAGCCAAACAACTTTTCTCTCTTTTCCTCATGATCTTTTTCATATTCTTTAGGGGTGTTCCGCTAGGAGAGTTTTTTGGCTTTTCACGGCTTTTTATGTGATGTATTGTGAGAGAGTGGTTGCCTCGATTTTATGAATAAATTGACTTTTTTGCTTTTTTAAGGTAGTGAAATAGAACCTAAACTCCAACGAATCCAAGGTCCAACCATAACTCAAGAGAATGATCGTAGAAGTATTGCAGAATCAGAATCTAACAGCATAAATTTTTTTTACTCCGAACTACTAGTTTTTAAATGGGACAATTACCACTAAGTCCACTTTTTGAGAAAATAATTTCCACCGGGTTAAGTTGGTTTTTTTTTTTCCTTTCAAAGTGCCAAAGTGCCTAAACCCTATACCCTAAACCCAAAGTGTCTAAACCCCCAAACCGTAAGAAAGTGCCTAAACCCCAAAAATCTTTTAAATCCCTGTGAAACCGTATGATACCCTAAGTGCCTAGCTAAATCTCCAAAAAAGTTGACCTAGAAAAATAATGCGCGTGGTTGTTTCGGTATTAAAAAAAAAAAAAAAAACTTGACCTAGTGGTAATTAAGTTTCAACCCTTGACCTAGTGGGAATTAAATTTTCAAAATGTGACCTACAAGTAATTTTTCGTTTTTAGGGGACAATTAAATAGCTTGAAAAGTTTTTTCCCCAAGTTTTAAAATAGAGTCATAAGCTATATTGCAATAGATAAGGTTGTGATGCAGGGGCGGACCCATGTTGTGGCAAAGGGGTCAACTGACCCCGTTGGATTGAAATTTCCTACTGTTGTGTATATATAATTTTGAATTTTTTGATAATTTTGCCCCATATTCTGTACATTATTTTCTATATTTTGCCCCAAGTAACATGAAATAATTGCTACCTTGCCCAAATGATTCTTACGGATCACCTCTGATATTTTGATTTAGTATTATATTGGATATACTGTAGAAACTTGACCCCCCTGATGGTAAATTCTGCGTCCGCCCCTGTTGTGATGTGCCAAAATCTGAAATCACCTCCAAAAAGCAACAGAACCGCACTCTAACGAGAGAATTAAAGAATGGATTTTGTTAGGTTTATTGTACCTTTTGTTAGGCTTGTGAAGCCGGATTCAATCATCGTCGTTCTTTGCTGGATTTCTGGGATTACAGTAATTGGTAATGTTAACCATAGAATTTAAATATTTGATATACCCAACAACTAATGTATCTTATACTATTTTTATTCAAATTACTTGGTACAATAATGTGATTATCGAATTGCTATTATAATTCGGAAATTCTTTTAAGTTTTTTTCTGGTGATGAGTGGAAGTTGCAAAGACTTGTTTGGGACTTTGTGTAGACTTTAATACTAATGAATATTGGTTGAGCAATGATCAGCCGAAGGTGCAAAAATAATTTTCAAACTTGCCGGCTGGTTCAAACTTCATAGTTATCTTTCTATCTTTAATCCCCACTACAATAGGCAGCTGCCGCAGTTCTACTTTACATGGAAAAAGTTGGCTTATCTACTACTCCTAGAGCATTGTCTGTGCGTGCCTTTGACACTATAAACGATGATCTAAAAGAACATCAAATATTATGTTGAACTATACGATGTAAAATCAAGTACAAACAAACGCGCAAAATATAATATGACATCAAAAACACCTAATCGTAACACTCCGAAAATCCCCGGCCTTATGGAATTGTCCAAAATACGTAAATACCATGTTTCATAGGATCCAACTTCAATTTTAATCCGACCCATGACGTTCAAACTAATGCCATTGCATTCATGACATCCAAGTTTAAACATGACATAAAAAAAAAAAAATAGAGTCAAACATGTAGACAAATGTGACGAAAAGTACACAGATTGTATTCTGCAAAAATAATCAGTCTCAAAAGCTTGTCTTCATCACTCTTCTCGTCCATTCCTCCCAATACCATTGTGGTACGATTTATAGATGTACTTGTGGATATATTTAACACATCGCTGCCTTCCACATTGCTATGCCTATTGAGTAATCTAGAATGGTATGTGTAAAGACCCGTATTTTTCTTACAAAAATGTTGGGAATGTGAAGAAATGTCTAAAATGTTTAAGTGTTGGATTATGTGGTGTTATACGTGGATATGGACTCAATTGCATTACACAAGTCACATTTGGACTAGGAGTGTAATTTTCCATACACTTTAAGAGTGTGTGTGGTGAGAGAGGAAGACACACCCATCTCTCCTCTCTCTCTCTCTCCAGCCGGCTCCCTCCCTCTCCCTCATCCATTACCCTCTTCATTAAATCCTCCACCAAACCTCCAAATCTCACACTCCTAACTTCACACCTTCACAAAACCTTCGTGAAATCTTGCAAGCTACGCGTGGGTGGTGCTCTTTCATTCCGGAGGTGATAAAATTCTTGGTTGGGTTTCACTTGGAAAGCTAGGGCTTGTCCTTCACCTCACTTGAAGTTCAAATCTCTTTGAGGTAGGGAAATTTCTATCCTTATTAAGTATTCTCAAGTGCTTGTGTGTGGATATTATTCCAATTTGATCTATCCCATTGATTTTGCTTGAAAATCAATTTCTAGTCATTTTGGTTGGGGTTTGTGTTTGATCTTGCTCTAAAATGAATTTCCCCATGAACTTGTTGTTAAATAGTCATAATGTTGCCTATTGTGATGAAAATTTACTTGGGTTGTGTTGTTTTGGACTCACACGAATGCACCAAGAAAGCTGCCAGAAATTTGCTCGTAAGAGGTTGGGTATCGATACCAAAAGGCTGGATATCGATACCCAGTGTGCTGTTCAAATTTTGGATCAGTGGTATCGATCCCTACTCTGGGTATCGATACCCAAGGTCATTTCGGCCCAAAATTCTATTTTCGTGGTTCTTTTTTATTCTTTCTGGCATTTGCTTGGTATGAACACTCCTCGAACCTCATTTCTTGTTCTGACACTTGTTCCAAACCTATTCACTTGTGCGATTAGAGATTATTTGAGCTCCCATGATAAATTAATCTTATGTTTTACGCTACTTATGCCGATTTGATCGAATTTGATAAGGAATTGTGGTTTGGACCAGAATTGTGGGGCGTGAGTGACACGATGATACGAACACGTGGTCAATGTACTTAAATTGAAAGTGAGAACTTGAAATGAATGATACGGGGTCGAAAGATAGCCCAGAATGAAACTCGGTCCGTCCTTTGGGCGTGTTGCGAGGAATTATGCCTTGGCCAAGGGGGAAGATGATACGGGGCCTATATGGCAGCCCGGAATTGATACTCGGGTTGTCCGTTGGATGTGTCGCGAGGAATTTCTTAACGAATCGGTTGAATGAACTTATGACATAAGGATGTGAACGTAATAGACACGAGTGAGAGGTTGGGTACGCATTGGGCATGTGATGGATACTTTTGATGAAAGCCCTTAAGATTGTGATCTCATGAGCTTTGATTCGAGTTGTCTATTCCACATTGAACTTTGAGCATCATTATATGATTTTACTCCCTCATCTCTCATCCCACACTTGTATTTCATTATATTTAGTTTTGGTAGACTTTTTCCTACTGGGCTAGTGAGCTCACCCTAATCATTCCAGGTACACAGCACGGAGCATGACTTGGAGTGCGTGACGTGTGTGCATGCATCTATATTTTTTGAAAGCTAGCATGGAAGAGTTATGACATCATCTTTAGAACTTATATTTTGAAAGGAGATGATCTTGTAACTCTAATTGATTCATTTCTTTTGACTCGGGCTTGTAATAACATTCAAACTTGTGTACTTATTTCCCCGGTTGACTTATCTTGTAACTGTTTGACTTGGAAAAACTTAACAAACTTTGACTGTGGAATTTCGGACTACCCACGTGGATTTATCATGTATATTTCATGTTTAGAAATTTGAGGGCGTTACAGTATGTATTGTATAATACCACATCTCTATTATATATCAACAGTTAGATCCCTTACAATATACACCTGATAAATATTACACATGAGATAAGATGGTTAATAAAGTTTTAGGGTATTAGAAAACCTCTTCCTTTTTTTTTTCTTCAAGTGTTGGATTCTATTTTTTATTTTCACTATAACAAAATCAGCCTACCGCGACGAATCAGGCGAGAAAAATGGATTTCCTCGCCTTTTTTAGCGATGAAAATTGATTTCCTCGCCAAATATAAATTCATCGCAAATTAATGTAACTTTTTTTATCGTTGCCTTTACTAGCGACAAAAATTTATTTCCTCGCCAAAAGGCCAGGGTAACATTTGGCGAGGAAATAATAATTTGTTGCCAAATACAACTAATAGGCGATGAAAATGAAGATTTCCTCACCAAAAAATTGCATTTGATGAAAAATTATTATTTCCTCGCCAAATTTACACTTTGGGTTACAAAATCGTATTTTGTTGCGATTTCGGGTGAAGAAATAATTTTTAGGACTGCATAACTGTTGATGTATAAGTTGGTACTCCCTCTATCCCATTTTAAGGGTCCGTTACTGAAATACGTACATCTTTACACCCCAAAAAATTATATTTATCTATGTAATTTTAAAACGTTTTTACACCAAATTAAAGTACTCATAGCGCACTTTAATTTGGGGTAAAAAAAATTGTGATTAAGGGCACTTTTATCAGCAAATTATGATTAAGGGCATCATTGTCTATAAAGTCATTTTATTTGGTTTTCGTTAGATTCGCATTCATCTTTTTTGACTAACCATTCATCATGTGGAGTTAATCTAACCAAGATAAGAAATTATGAGGAAAAATATAAGAAATTTACAAAAAAAGAAAGAAATAAGAATTAGGATTTGAGAAACAAATTTTGAGAAACTATACACAAGGATTAAAATTAGTGAGAATCATAATGAAGATTAAAGAAAAAAATTAGAGAGGTGAAAAGACGTCTAAAAGGTTTATATGTTTAATATATAAACATGTTTCATGAAAAGGTTGTTGGTGTGGTTGTTAGGGGTTGTGTCAACTAACGGAGAGGTTGCGAGTTCGAGTTTGGGCGCAGCAAAGGTGCAAGAAACATATTAGTTTTCTAGTTTCTAACCGTTTTGCAATGGCGATGAAAAAAACCCTCCCCTATCCTCTTAACATGGCATTGGTTTTGCGAGGAAAAAATATGGCGAGGAAATTTTTTGTCGCCAATTGTATAAGAATAAGCGAGGAAATGTATTTTTTCCTCGCCAATACCTTTTGCGACACTGAAATGGGGCAAGGAAAATTTTCATTGCTAAAACTATTGGCGAGGAAATGTTTGCGCGAGAAAATTAAATTGTCGGGATACGGTAATTTTGCTGTAGTGTTTTGAAGTATTTAATCATAACTATTTAAAAAGAAAAATCATAACTATTTGGAACTTAGTTGCCTTAAAAGCTTTATTTACCTGAGCAAGCATACTGTCATGTGAGAGCATCTTAGGAACTGCGGGGGTGATTTTCCGGGATAAACCTCTGGAATGGGTGAGGTGTTAGAGGGATGGTTGGACCTCGCCTGAACCCTAGTGTGGTCGCCTGAGAAGATGACATGCACAAGTAGCGCCTAGCTCGGATGGTGGTGGTACGGGAAGGTACTCCGACGGTTTAGTGAGCTACCAAAAGTGATGGAAGTAACCGGAAAACTAATTGAGAGAGAGAGAGAGAGAGAGAGAGAGAGAGAGAGAGAGGGGTTAGTGGACCCCCTTTATAGGCAAAGGGAGACTCACTAAGTCATCCGTGGATCTCATGCGCGCCATCTGTACCTGACACAGCACGCGGGAGGGTCATGAATGTCTCGGGCATCCCTGCCGCATAGGCTGACATCACGCCCTGACATGCCCCATAAGTCAACAAACCTGGGAATACTCCATGATCTATCGCGTGGTTCGTCAGACGCCATACGCACGTCGTCTGGACGCTGCCTGACACTACATCAGTCACATCTGTCACATCAGTCGATGCCTCCTCGGCTAGAGCTTCGGGGGCCTCGGTGGCTCGGTCGTTCGGTGGAGTACGGGATGGTTTGAACCCATTGGTTCAGCGTCACATGGGTTGCCGCCGAAGCCCATCGGCTCGACAAGTCAACTTCCACTGCAGCCACCGGTGAAGCAGGGTCGGCCCAAGCCCAAGATGCCTGGGCCTAGGACATCCAAAAAACTCCCCAAAATTGGGGCACTCCCATAAATTTTAATAGTAGGCATGGATAGATGTCTTTTATAGCCCAATAAAAAAATTAGAAGGCCTAAAACAATTGTAAGAGCTTTGGGTCTCTTGGCCCAAACTAAGAAAACAACACAATCTTCATTGGCCGGTAGGGCCCTTCACTTACTCATTTTTCTTTGCGAGTATTGAGAGCGTGGAGGCCAAGCATATAATATCAGGTGTGGAACTGGAAATTGACATCGTGTTACCATCCGTTGGAATTGTTTTTAATACTCCCTTTTGGGAGTTTGTGCCACTTTTCAATGTATTATATTTTGTAGTCTATAATGTTTTAAGTGATTTTAAAAATTTTGTTTAATAGTTTTCATCGAGATCTATCAAACAAGATCCATATTGGATATAAAAATCATTGTCGATTGAAAGATATAGTCGATTTTCTATCCGGTAAGGATTGGACGAGGGACTATAAAATTGGGACGGAGGGAGTAAATAATAATGTTACGTTTGGTGTCATTTTTCTTGTCTAAGTTGTACTCCTACTAAGAAAATTACTCCCTCTGTCCCTTTTTAGGTGATTCGCTTGGGAAATGTGTATTTTGTGGACGTTAAAAAAAGCACTTCCGTAGAAAAAAAATTTTTGCACCAAATTAAAGTACTCAATGAGCACTTTAATTTGGTATATAAAAAAAATCAAAAAATGATACAGAGGAATATGTTTTTTAGGGGTTTGAAATTGCACGTATTTCTGTATGGATCATTTAAAAAGGGACGGAGGGAGTAAATCTTTATTTACAAAAAATAATCATTTGAATAATTTGTGAAGATAAATTTTTTATTAGTGTAGGTCTAGATTGTTTTTTAGGAATTGTGTGGAAGCAATAATATTTGTGTAATTTATGTGTCTTTTAATTAACAAATCTAAATAATAGCAAAGATTACAGGCTTGAGGATTAATATTTTCCTATCTCATTATATTTAATTAATACATAGTGAAATTTTCTTTTGTTCGTGAAGTAGGTATTGAGTCCGAACTACGTTAAGTTTTGTGTTTTTCTTTATTTTTTGTACTTGTTTAATTCTGTGACGTTATCCATGTTATCGATTGAAAATAACTTGGTAGAAGATATGGATTATACAAGTACAATTGATACTTTTGGTTTTAGAAATGCAACCCGTATGAAATTCAAGTGATACTCATGCATTCTTGAGTTGATATGTATTTGGAAACTTAATTTGTATTTTGACTTTTATGTTATTATATGATGATTTGTAGAACTTTATATTGTTTTGACTTTCTCGTATTGTAATTGTTGCTGAAAAAATTATTTAAGTGTTGTAGTCATGTGGCACAATTTTTAGACTATGCCATGTGCATTCAAAATTCTTGGGCCGGCCCTGCATTGAAGTCGTGTCAAGTGCATCAACTTCCACCCCTTCGGGTTGGCAATGTGTAAGGGGTCTCCCAACAGAGCTAATGTGGTTGCTGAAACCGATGCCGTAATATACGCTTTGGAAGAAATCCCTTCGGCGGTGACTGCCATTATGGGAAGGCCCCTCCTGCCAAGGCGGTTGGGTCCGCCGAGGCGTTATTACTCAGGGGTTCTTCGGTGACCATGAAGGGTCATGCGGTTCGACCCCTTTGCAGACTGGGTCAACTTGATGGTTGACGGTTCGGCATCAGCCGAGTGATAGCACGTTTGATCCTTTCGGACCCTCGGCCACTACAGGAACCCCTTTAGGAAAGTCAGGGGGTGTTCCGCTAAGAGAGTTTTTTTATTTTTTAGTTTTTTATGACTTTTTATATGATGTATTGTAAGAGAATGACTGCCTCAATTGTAGGAATAAATTAATTTTTTAATTTTTTTGAATTAACGGAATAGGACCTTAAGGCCAAATGTAAATAAATTGATAAAGAAGAGGAAATGCATGTAAAACAGTAAATGCTGTCAAAGTGGTCCAGCCTTTTTTTTTTTTTTGTCAAAGTGGTCAAGCATTTGCCTTTACTGGATAATGTCTTGGTAGTTACAAACAACAGGCCCCCATTAATAGACGGGATTCCCAATTCCAACGAAAAACTTTTTTAATCCATCTATTTTTAGAACTCGCGGTACCCATTGGGCATACCATATTACCATATAGAAATATTTGGGAGTGTATTTTTTTTTTTGATTTCACGTTTACTCTTTTTTAATCATACATTTGTTCGTTTATTTTTACAATTGTGAGGGATGAATTTATTGTATAACTAGTATAAAGCCAAAGAAAAGTAGGACGATCGAAAAAGGACAACAAAAGTAATTGCTTGGCTTCGTGCAATCGGCCCTTTTATTGCAAAAATAGAATGAGAATTAGTAATCTTTGGAAAAAAAGGTGCATACGAGAATGAGGATCCCGAGGATTAGTCACTGAATTTATAGAAGTGAAGATCCGATGACATGACCCGGCATCCAAGTTACCTCTCCATCAATGATGAAAAATCCTAGATGGCCTAGGTAATACGATCTGTGATGTTTTTATCTCTTTAATAACTAACCCACCACGGGCACCAACTACATAAACTCATTTTGCTGAGCACGAATTTAAGGTTAGTATGCCTCTCTTCCTTACCAGTAGCGTCAAAGAAGCTGCCAATTAGGTTGTGACGTTTTACATCTATAAAACACTTCATATATTCATATAATTCAAGATATAGTCATTTTTTTTTTTTTGATTCTCCATTCTCTTTTATAAGGTTGGTGAAACTCGTTGGGAAGTGATTTTGACACTTTCTTTCGGAGTGCAAAGATTAATTTGGAGAGTGTCAAAATCAATTTCCAACTCTTTTCTTGATTATATATTTTGTGTTGTCATGCTAAGAGAAGATAACAATGTAAAAAAAAAAAAAGTATTCGTACACATTCTTTTCTTCTTCAGTTAACAACCAAAAAGTTTGAGTTTAGCCCAATCACCTCACTCTCTCTCTATTACTTCAAACTGCTACCTCCGTCCCAAATTTCTTGTATGCTTTTACGATTGAAGACATTCAAAAAATTATATATGTTTTTAAATGTATAATTCTATTTTCAAACGCAATGTGGATTTTATGTGATAAATTTTAATAAATTACTATTATAAACTATAGTTTACAATTTTTTTTATAGACTGTTATTATAGTTTGTGGATGGAATTCTATTTTTTTTAATCATAACACGGATATATATATAGATATAATTTTTTTTTTATTCGTTATTTCTAATCTATTACATGTTGCATAGGAGAATAAGACCCAATCCCGAGATGCAGTTCGAAACATTCAGAATTTTTATTTTTTTTTGGAAAGCTCTTAGTGGAAGTTTCCAAAGACTTGTTTGGGACTTTGTGTAGACTTTAATACTAATGAATACAGTACTATTTACTATTGAACAACGACCAGCCGAAGGTGCACAAATACTTTTCAAACTTGGCGGCCAGTTCACACTTCATATTAGTATCTTTCCCTCTTTAATCCCACTATACAAAACGTTTGGCTTATCTACCATACTTTACTGCAAATAGTGGGAGTAGTATATTTTTTCTGTTCCAATTTGTTTACTCCCTCCGTCCCAATAGGAAAGTCGATAAATTCCATTTTTGCCCTTGAGATGCTTTTAACAATCAAAACAATGAGACCAAAAGAAGAAGAATTGAAAATTTGAAAGTTTAAAGTGCGTTTTAAAATTTTGAAAAAGTTCTCTAATTACATTGGTGGCAAGATTTTCCGTTTTCCGGAAGATAATTTATATTTAAAACTTGATTAACTCCTATTTTATTAGAGTCCACTAATGATTAGGAAACTTGAAAAAGTAATTAGTTTTGGGTAACATTTTGTATGGTGCATAAAATTTGGAAATTTGTAAGTGGGCCAAACTTTTTGGGACGGAGGTAGTATTAATTTTTGAAACTCTAGCTTGTTAAGGGAACATAGTAAGTAAATGGTAGAACAAAATATAGATAAATGAAGTAAATGGCCTGATTTGGGAAACAAAAATAAATAGGTTTTTTGGTTTTTTTGGGGGCAATAAACCAGGCTCCTTTGGCAAAAAAATCGGTGTTGGTTTTTTGCTGACACGGGTTCTAAACCAACGGTTAAGATGGAGCCAGGACGCCAGATAAACCAAAAAAACCATTTTTTTTATCCAAAGGAGTTTACCAATAAACCAAAAAACAGGTTTATTTTTTCTTGCCAAATCAGGTTTCATATGATTTTCTGAAACTTATTCTTTTCTATTACATATTTCAGGTAAACTTAGAACTCAAAATGTTGTACAAAAGTAGAGAATCTCATTTTCATAAATTCGAAGTAAAAAAAAATAAAAAAATAAAAAAAAGTGAAGTTATATCAAGTCAAGATATTTAGTGGAAAAGCTGTTGTGCATAGGTGAACCCACGCAGGCTCCATTCTTTTGTCTAAATGGCTTTTTGAGTTTTTTTGTTTTTCGTAATTTTTTGTTTAGTTTTTCATCGTAATTTTTTAGATCAATCATTCGTATCAACGAGAGGAATAAGAAATGTATAAAAATGTGGACCACAGTCGAAAAAAGTTCACATAAGACGAGACTTTAGACAAAAAGACAATTGTTTCATATTTTTTCGTCTGTAGTGATTTTTTTTTTAACTTTTGGTCATAATTTTTACTTTTTGACTTTTCTCGTCGAGACAGATGATTAATCCAATATATATATATATATATATAAACCAAATTTAACAAAAATTCAAAAAGACAATCAAAAGATTAAAAAAAAGCAAGATAAAACAATGGATTCTATACATATACATTCTTTAACAAAAAAGGGTTGATCAGATGAAGCACACGAGAAGGCTACATTAAAACTTCCTCATTCTAACAAACAAACTGAATGAGGAAACTTACAAATTAAAGCAAATCATAGGAAGCAAACTACAAATAAAAAAAGACTTATGGGTCTCCGGTATGCGTCCAATTTTATTTTTGAACAGACGTATGAGTCCAATTGACAGGCTATCTTTATTGAGAAGATCAGCATATGCATGTATGGAGTATTTATTGAAGGCCAAATTTGGATGTTCTTTGCCCATCCAATACAAGATAATGGTAAGTAGCAAGTCCCATCTTGCTTTCTTCCCCTTTCAAAATCAGTCAAAAAGCACAAATCAACTCGATCCATGTCACCCGTAAAAGACATACATAGAGAGGGATATAGGTGGGGGAAAATATTGTATTAAAGGGTGATATAAGTGGCGCGTTGACGTGGTGTGAAAGATATTCATGTTCGTCAACGTGTGCCTTCCACGTGTACCAGAGGCCGGCCTTGAGATCAAGCTGACGGTACTCAATAGTCAGCTAGCTTGGCCTCAGAGCCTGCTTAGGACACACGAGGGCATATATAAATTACAATTTCACATAAGCTGTTGGGTGAGGATATGGATGACAATCTCACCCGAATCAATGGTTAACCAAACCAAACTGTACCGTACCGATCGGGGCGATTTTAACCACGGTTAGGGTTATGGTTTTTAATTTGAAAAAACAACTCGGATCAGATTTAGTTTTGATTTTAATTTTATATGATAACCGCACCAAAATACCAAAATGGAACCATTACCAAACTGCAATATAATTACACGCACGCGCATACACACACACAAACACGGTTAGGGTTATGGCTTTTCGATTGATTTTGGTTTGAGGGTCTAATCTGTATTACTATTTTCGGTTATCAATGAGAAGATAGATTCATTTATATTAATTGCACTTACATTGTTCTTAATTTTTTTTCTGCCTCTTTCATCTAATTGATTAAGGTTGGGCGATTAGAGATGTTGATCATCGGTTTCGGTGAAAAAACCGAATCGATAACTGACAGTTTTGGCTTTCTGTTATAAGTTTAGGTTTTCGATAAGATAGCATTTTTTTCCTCTCTAGGAAAATCATTATTTCCTCTCCATGGAAAACATACAAGAGGCAAAACCTAATTATTCGTTCAAGCATAATTATTTGCCTGATCCATGTCATTTATATGCTTGTATCCTACTAGCTAGGCAAATGGTAAAATCCGAATTATTTGCATTGGGTTTTTTCAACTTTATATAAATTTTTTCTTGTAGTTAAGAATCTAAGATCTAGTCACCAAGATGGACCCACCAAAAATGCTCCCACGGTCTTCTGATCTTTCTGTGGCTCGAGATCTCCTAGCTGTTAGCAATTCTTGTGAGTAATCCATATGACTTCTTTTCCCTAAATTTAATAGGGCTCCTGTTTGAAGACGAGTTTGTGGAAGGGGATTGGCCTCTGAAATATAGTTAAGGTGCGAGAAAGTTAACCCGAATATTGCGATTCATAAAAAATATAAGTTAACGAGTAAAAAAATTAAGTTGATTGAAGGATCGTAGCCGTATAAATAATCGCATTTATCTTTGAAATTCAAGTGAAGGAACTTCCGTTTTTCAATAGAGCATCCATATTTAAGGCCTGTCTCGCTCAGTGTTGATTCCAGAAATTTCTATTGAAAAGGTTATACACGAGATTTATTTGATAGAAGAATTTTAATTGGGTCACGTTTAATTGGTTCTTTATTTTTTTATAGCGTGTTCAATTGTTGTTATTTTTCATGAAAAATCATAGTATTTGACTATTTGGTATGCCATATATACACATGAATATAAGGTATAAGCAGCTTCAAATGCATCAAGTGGGGCGTGAGTGCGTGCATGTTCAGTTCATGAGCAAAAATCATCACAATTGTCTCCCCTGGAATTTAGTAATTTACCATTACGCATGGTGATAAGGGTGAGAACGTGGGTGAATTGATCATGAGAATAAATTCTGTCTACCTCAGGTAGGTTTCCCCTTATTTTGTGGGACCTACCGTGCGTCTATTAGTGTAATGTGAGCCGTTGATTTTATAGGCACCCCAAAATAGTATATCTACACAAAAAACCGGCTTGATCAGTCAATAGGTATATGACAAATCGAATTTTGGTTCATAAGATGGACGGTCAGATTCTGTCAATAATTTTAAAATTAAATTGTCTATGACCATCTATTTCATAAACCAAAATTTAATTTTTCATAAATCTGTCGATGTTCGATCAATATGATTTGTTTCATAGACATATGACTCTACGAGCCTTATAAGATGAATGGTTCAAAAGGAGTGACGGAAACGATGAGGTTTTCACCTCACGCGGAGAGAAATTAATCTCATCGATCATTGATCATTCATGCATGAGCTCCAAAATTAATCAATTATGTTTGTAAATGATGATGTGCATTTGCAGGTTTTTCACCTTACAGCTCACGCAAATCAATGTCTTTGTCCCATGATAGAGTGTAGATGACACTTGTCTAGCTAGTATTGGCAGACAAATAATGTAAAAAATTGCCCTTTTCATGAAATCTTGTTCCTTTAAATTGAATTTGATGAATGTTCTGCGTTACTTTTCCACTTATGTAACTCACTACATAAGCAACTCATTATAGGGGTGTAGTCGTGTAGTGAATTCCATCCGATCGTCCATTTTGGCACTAACGATTCGGATTTAATCCCAACTATAAATTATCTGAGCTGTCCATTGTTCTGATTAAAATCTAAGCGTTCATATTGAGATGGACAACCGAATAAACTCACTACACCCTTGTAGTGAGCCTCTCAGTACTACAAAATCCCCAAGTACCACCATTAAGTCTAATTCCTGCCTAATTAAAGGCACTATTAACATGCAAGTGGTGGTTAACTCATGCGGTGGACTCTTGGATGCCCCACACCGCATCCCAGGATCGAGTCTCATTCACCTCCCCATGTAATAGAATAGGAAGAGCATAGCAGAGTCTAGAGAGAGAGAGAGAGAGCAGAGGCTCTGGCTGAAGAAAACCCCTTCTCTCCGCCCATGTCCCCACCCCCTTTCCCCTTCTTCCAGCCATTCCGCCCCTCTCTTCTCCTCTCATTTATCACTTCCTCTCATGGATTGCCGGTAACTCCCCATGAATGGCCAGATCTGCTCCTCGATCAGTGTGGGCGGCCGGAATCTTGATTTTTGGACCAAGAGGAGGCCGATCTAGGCCTCTGACAGCGGCGGTGATGGCTCCGACGGTTCTTTTCTTTCTGTTTTTTTTTTGTTCTGTTCTTGGTAGTTTTAGGTTTTTTTGGTAGATTTTAGGCTTTATTAGTTAGATCTGTGTACTTAGTGTTTGATTTAATGAATTTCTACCACTTCATCAAAAAAAAAAAAAATGAATGAAAAAAAAAAAATAAGCGGCACTATCAACACAACATACCTAAAATCTACAGGGTCTGTCGAAGATAATTACTCCAGATTAATACTGGTCGGAATAATAATATTAAAATCCTATGATATTGTATATATATCTGTGAGATTATATATTCAAGTTACGTTCAATTCAAATAGTAAGTATTCCAACGAAAGGACCGACATTTGATAACATTATATACGTAATACTCCAGTCCGATGTTCTTAGCAATTAAACAAACAAGTCTAGATGCAATAACGTGAAATCTCTCCTTCGTAAGTAGTACAATCTCCAACTAGAAATGGCCGTTTTTTATACGTCTCGATTTTTAGAAGCATTATTTGAAACATGTATTAAAAAGATTCATTTAATTAGCAGGTTTCATTAATTATGTAGCGAAACTGATATTAGTTGGTTACAGATAAACAGAATAACTAAGTTTGGGAAATTAGATTATACTTTTTTAACACAAAAATACTATGACAGCATGGTCCTTGTAAGGGTTCATGTTCAAGTCCCAGCCTTCTCCTGGAACTTGATCTTCAGTTTGTTCCTCTGTTTGATAGTATGGCTCCTTGCCTTCACCTACATCGCCTGACATGATATGTCAAGGCCAATGATAGCACTGTAAGCGATAAATCACTAAATAGATAACTATTACCCATTAACCTTTGACAGAGTACGGACATTGTGTTGCATATTTGCCCATCCCTTTAGGACAAAACATTTAACATGACATTTTCCCCTGTTTTCCTCTCCACGTCAAGCTATTTACACATGTTGATTAATTTCTATACACATTTTGAATGCTGGTTTTGCAGAAGAGCTGGCAAATTATACCATTAGCAAAATGGACAAAAATGCCCTGCAAAAACAAATACTAGCTCGGAAGGAGACTGTTAGGGAAAATGATTTCGACACTCTTTTTTTTTTATAAATCTATCCGTAATTTTATCTTCTAGTCTACTTAAAAAATTTCATTGTGCATAAATTTAAATTGAAAAAAACAATTACTCCCTCCGTTCCTAAATAAGATCCCCACTTTCTCTCTCTTGTCTTTTTTCAAATCAAAAAATGAAGTACTTTCGTGTATTATTTTTCGAATTTTTTTTGCACCGAATTAAAGTACTCGTCAAGTACTTTAATTTGGTGAGAAAAAATTCGAAAAATGATTTACGGAAGTAGTTCATTTTTTGATTTGAAAAATGGCACGACTTTTCGTAATGGAACATTAATTTGGAACGGAGGGAGTAAATTGGAAAAAAGCAAAATTTAGATTTTTTTTTTTTTGTAGGAAATGGGAGTCCAAGAATCATTTCTCTTACTATTATTGTTGTTGGTACGAAGAACAAGCACATAATCAAAGATTATTAGTGTTCCAACAACATTGATCCTCTTCTAACAAAAGTGAACAAAGTCCTAAAAGACGGAATAACTTCTCACCACATTATGGGACAATCGATATGAAATTTCATAAAAGAGAGACAAAAATTTAATTATGCAAACAAGCGTGCTCCAAAATCAATAGCATTCTTGGAGAGACAACTCTATTCACTAGTAACAATCACTTCTCTATAAATGTGTCTAACAAATCTTTAAAGTAATCCTCTATAATTCATTCACGATGCAAGTATATATGCATGAATTAATTTACACTAAAAGCAACCCAAATCATCTTAATTGATTGAGCCCAAACCATCAATTCATTGAACCTCTTTAATTGCCAGAGTTGTTCATATTTGTACTTGTCATTAGATTTGATTGCATGTGGTTTGTTCCACCGACGACGGCAGTGTATTGAGAGTGGGGTCAGCCGACCCTAAGGGAAAAAAAATTTACTATCTATTATTATATTAAATTTTTCAAAAAATTCATAAATGAACCACCTAAATTTGGTGGTGACACCGCTGCATAACTCTTAAAAGTTCATAAAATTTGTTTCTTTGTGCGGCTTGTTTGAATCCTAGTCACACGTTTTGTTCTTTTAATAAGGAGATGTTGATCTGTCTAGCTAAGTTCCATCCATCTGATTTTTCTCCACTACAACTCATGATGCTTGATGATCAACTTGAGAACTACATTGTTGATGTGCGCTTATGTGATGATTTTATGGAAGTAATCGGAGTTGGTGACCTTTCTAGAAAGTTGGTGGAGACAAAGAGAGATGTATTTGACAGTATTGACCTAGAGACCATCATGCAACGATTCCAGAACATGAGACTGCGTCGAATGCAATTGTAGAAGCTTGTGTATGTTTTTTTTTTTTTTTTGAGTGGTGAAAATTGAAAATAGATCGAGAATATATATATATATATATATATTTAAATGTGAATTTTTTGAGCTTTAAATGTGAATTTTGTTGGAACAAGATTTTTAGTTGCTATTACTGTGATATTTTTCTTTGATTTATGGTTGGTAAAAGTATTTAATGTTTATGAATGATCCCACCCTTCCGAACTCCTGGAGTCGCCACTGATTTATTCCTTCTCTTTGGAATTCGAATGAATGGTTGAGAACTTTAAGTTGAGGTAATTATAAGCTTTCACAATGTCTCCTTTCATGGCTATATTTAGCCAAAAATTATCCAGAAGTAATTTTTGCACTCCGTTGTTATCCATTAACAATTTTTTTTCGTCTTTATGACTTGAGATTACCAAATTATCCTTACTTATCACTCACATTACACATATTAAGGGCATTTTGGTTATTTCAAGTGAATAAAAACTAGAAAAAGAGAGTAAATGGATTTAAGGGGAGTATAAAAATAATTTCCCCAAAATATATCGATCTCTAAAAAGAGAGTAGAAGTAAAACTACGTTGAGAAATCAACCCAAGTTTTTGCTTAGCCAAATATTATTTGGTGGACGAATAGCATAATTTAGGGTTTCAAACGAGAGAAAAAAAATATACAATGATGCCTATTAAGAAAACTAAGTCAAAAGAAGAAATAATTTTCCACTCATCATAGTTTTTTTTTTGTTTTTTTTATAGGAAATTATTTTTGCACTCCCCTCTTTTATAAATGAACTTCTAATTTTATCTTCTGAGTGCTTCAAATATTATGTTGTTTGTTATTTTAAGAACTAGAAGATAAATTTTGCCGTGCATTTATAGAAAAATATAAATTGAGTGTCGTGTGCCCTCAAAATACTCACAAAGTTAAAGCAAAACAATCTATGACATTGTTATTATGCCAACCATGTTATGGCACAGAGTGCTGCAATGCTAGAAAATAACATGCGATTAAAATGAGTGTAGGTAAAATGATAAGAATATTGAGATGAATGAGTGATGAGAATTTGCGAGATATACATAGAAATGAAATCTCGCATTGGATAGTAAGGGTAGCACTGAGAGAATTAAGAGAAAGACTAAATTAAGGTGATTTGGACATTATAATAGTTATTGGTTGATGAGGTCGTTTGGAGGGGTGATATAGTTACGACAAATAATAGCACTGAAGGGACGGGTACAGAAAATTGACTTCAGAGATAGTAATTCGAAAAGCTTAGATTTTTTGGGTAATACAAAATATGATGTCTTTGC
The DNA here is from genome assembly GCA_036023075.1 of Gaultheria prostrata. Classification (NCBI taxonomy): domain Eukaryota; kingdom Viridiplantae; phylum Streptophyta; class Magnoliopsida; order Ericales; family Ericaceae; genus Gaultheria; species Gaultheria prostrata. The sequence continues at coordinate 21,548 of JAXBDA010002054.1, read as the reverse complement.
CAGAACTCAATGGAGAAATGAATTCATGTAGCCGACCAACCCTTAGTGATTGGGAGTTACGGCTCAATTTAATTCGGTTTATATTTATAGAAAAGTGAAGTGCAAAGATCGTTTTTGTATTTTATATATCTTCTTAATTATGAAGTTCCAAACTTCAAACTTTAAGTAAAATATTTTGGTAATTGGAGTAATTGATATGTGTACCTCATAAAAAGGTTTGTTTCATATATTTACAAAGAATGCTTGGTACCCAAACACAACCACCATTTAACATCTCTAGAAGTGGTACATCAAAAGAAAAAAGATGATGATCAAACTAAGTACCTTCCTCATCCATGATGATGATAAAGTCTTTGTGACTGTTATTAAAAGAAGATCATGCTAAAAATAGTTTATGAAAGATGATTGAGGTGCAAATTAATTATAACAAAGTTTAGAATATAAGTACACAATTTACTAATCCCTTAACATGTTTTTGCATTCTTTTTACATATTTTAGTATACCTTTACACCTCAATCACTATCCAAAATGGGTGTGATTAGCATTCATACTTTTGTTTTGAAAACAACAATAAGTGAGTCAATATGATTAGTAACGAAAATCTTTAAAGATTAGGGAGGCTAGTAGCCTAGTTGGTGGATCTCACAAAAAGTAAGATCACCCATTGGACTCAGCTGTCAAGCCCTTTTACAAACTTTGAGGCAAGACTACCCCATCTTATGTGAGAGTTTTATAAGTAACTTTGATTACTAGTATACAAAAGGCCTAAAAAAGGGCAATTGTGGCACCAACCCATTTGAGTTTGTTCTCACCACTTTCATAATTGGCATCTTATGGTCCAACCCCACCCCCCTCTCCCTCTCTCTCGAATTTTTTTTTATGCCGAGCGGGCACCACGTGGTACCCGTACGTGCACATCTGGCCGTCTAAAAATATTTTGGACAACCCAGATTTATCTCTCTCTCTCTCTTCTCAATCCAGACCATCTAAAAGAGTTTTGGACGGCCGAAATGTGCGCTCGGTCACTACATAGGATGGTACCCGCTCACTGAAAAACTCGTCCTCCCCCCTCTCTCTCTCTATGCCGCATTCTCCAACTTTTCCCCACCCTTTTGGTGAAGAAAACAATATTTGCAACTTTCTCTTCTTTTTGTGCAAACCACTTCTCTTAATACTTTCTCAGTGACCTGTAGTGGTAGACTTGGAGGGGTCAAAAATGATTTCTACTTTTTGTACAACTAATTTTTTTTCGGTTTGTGATCAGCTCTATGTCTTTAGGGCACATGTACTTTGACGAGTGTGTATAACAATCTGTTTACAACTAGGAATTACTAATAGGGATCATAATACTGATCCTCATTGACCTTTTAGTGTTGGGCCATCTCGAATGGCGTGAGCTGCATTCGGGGAGACCCACACGTACGGTTTCTAGGGGAATTTGGTCGAAAGACCGGCTGGTGCCCACATTAATTCTGTTAGTAATTAACTAATTGACACTGTGGTTGAGGTGCTCTCTTATTAAGCATAATGCCTGAGCCCGAATCTTAAGTGCGCAACCATTGCTTTTTTTTTTTCCTCATTTTTATCTCTTCCTATCTATTGATAAGACGAAAACAAAGTGTTTTGTTTACAAAAAAGAAGCTACAAGACATCTTAGAGCATCTCCACTACTAACTTTTTTTTCACTCAAACCCTTCCAGTAAAATTGATCCCTCAAAAATCCACTCCACTCCTTTAGTCAAACTTATATCACATTGAACTTTATTCAAATTTTTATTCAAATCAAGGGAAACTCAGTATTTTACTCAAATTTTACAAGGCTATTTCTTCCTCTTAAATTTACATTAATGCCATTAACGATGTTTTTACTCAAATTTATCCTTGGATTTGAGTTTGCCCATTGGATTGTTTCATACTAAATGAAGCTTTTACTCAAATTTAAGTAAAAAAAATGAATGAGAGTTGGAGATGCTCTTTGTTAATACTATCAGGTCTCGAAACTAGTCCAGCTATGCGCAAGCTTGTGCTCACACCAGGTAATAAAAAGCAACTTAATTGAATGATCTGATGAATTGTGAGCAAGGTTATATATACGATTAAAAAGAGCTTAGTTAGGGTTGGCGTATTTGGTATATCCAACTTAACTAATGCCGTAAATTAGTGATTGAATTTGATAAGACAAAATTTGCTATTCCTAAAACCTTGGACTTCATAAAATTAATCATTATCAAAAGGGCAGGTTAATTTATGCTGAGTATAGGCAGCTTACCTAATAACTAGATTCCCCTTGGTTCTGTTCAATCGTTATCACATGGGTAGGGATAAAGAATAATTAACAAAGGAGTCCCACCAAAGGACTTTTTTTTTTTGTAATTAACCAAACTTATATTGCCGCAATATCTTCCCCGTGGGGGACAAGGAGTTTCCGTAGTGCGCTCTAAGGAAGTTTACTGAACTTTGTTGGATTTCACTGAGATCTTAGAGTTCAGTATGGAGAATTCGATGAGTACATTATCGTGGAAAAAAAAAACTAAATTAACTTGATTAAATATGAGTAGCCTCTTAGTCAAACAACATGTTTTAGATAAATATGGATTGCTAGTATAATTTTAAAAATGGACTGTAAGGCAAATCTATCATGATCATATGGTTATCAATATTTGATTAACTTTGGCTTTGGAACAAATGCGGTGTTAAATGAATTCAACATATTGAACTATTTATATCACGATGATGAGATTTCGATATGAACTATACCGAACACGTGGTCCGAAGGAGGGGGTTCTGGAGAGCTCCTCTGCCTTTTCTAGAGAGAGAAAGCTCTCTTCCCCATTTTTTTTTTCCGTTTACTCATGGCTGCCTCCCCTTTCTCTTTTTCCCCCCCCCCCCCCCCAAGAAGCCTCTCCTATATCCATGGTTGTGTGGTGGTTGAGACTCTCATCCTCAAGAGAGAAGTTCTCCCACTACCCCATCATTTTTGGAATGTGGCTACCCAGATCTACTGATTTGGTATCTGTGGCCCTCAGATCCGAGCTCGGATGCTGGATTTGTTGGTTCTCCAGCAATAGCGGCGGTGGCACCTGACAGTTGTGTTTGTGGTGGGACAAAGAGATGTGCGGTTCCCTGACAATGACATATTTCCGTCATCTACCTCAAGCCACATCCAAGAGGATTGGTGGTTCCATTGTCGTTGTTGTACAATTTTGCGGTTTTTGTATTTTTCTTGTATTTTCGGACCGGTAGTGTCTTTTTTTTATTCTAATAATATATGTTTTTCGGTTCAAAAAAAAAAAAACTATACCGAGGCACACGCATTAGCGTACTATGGGGACCCCTTGTTACTCACATTGAGGTTGCGGATTCGAGTCTATAGTGAGATTTAGGGGTAATCCGGAATAAGAGGACCTGTTGTGGGCACAATTGCTATGGTGGCCTTTCGAATGGGCTTCGTCCATAGTCCAAAATTGTAATCCAAACCATTCGCTTTGTAGGCCTCCCGCCTAGAACATCTAATGCAAAGATCAAGTCGATTGGATGTCGGTGACTTATAGTAGTTATCAAACGAAATTAAATATTCTTTTTTTTTAACATAGCTTGAATGATTATTTTCAAAATCATATTTGTCTTTCATTAATTCGAGATGAATGCAATTTGTTTGCTAGGTTACAGATGTCTGATCGACCTGATTGTTATGTGAACTGATTTGCGCGTCAAGATCTACAAAATGAAAGGTCTAGATCTGGTTTGAGACTCGGGAGAAGGCCTATTTAAGGCACTTCAGGCTTCCTCATTCCGTTTCCAGTAGATCTAGGCTACTTGTAGATTATTTCCGCGGAAACGGAAAAACCAAGTGTATATATGCCTTAGAGTGCAAACTTTTTAATCCAGAAGTGTAACTAAAGAACTCTTTACTCTTTTAGGCCTTTATGGTTGGTTTTTCTTTTCGATTTTATTCTCATTTTTTTAAATTATAAACCACTCTTCTAGAGAAGAACAATAAAATACTCTTCTAGAGAAGAACAATAAAATAGATCGGAATTCTGGAAACTTTTTCCGATTGGGAATTACTGTGGTATTCCATTGTTTGATGCAATCCTAGCCGTTAATACGCGAAACGGAGGGTGAGAATGTGGCTTGGCAGGGCCTGCCAACCCCACAGACAGCAGGCTCCCCGGTCCATCAGGGATTGAGGGCTCTGCTGTCCCTTGGGGTCCGCTGGGCGGAATTGTTTTCCCCCAGTTGTTTTGTTTGGAAGCAAATGTAGAAATCAAGGAAAGCAAATCACAAATTTTTCTTGTGCTCCTGTTTAAAGCACGGATGTTACTGCTAGTAGCTCTTGTCAGGACAAAGTCTACTCAAGGGAAAATTAAAGGCCCACCGCTGGCAAAGAAATTTCATTCAAGACAAATCTTAAAGCAACAAAAAGCCAGAGATTGACAAGTGATTGATGGGTATGGCTATACTTGCATTGGATTTTCTTGCTTTTGTTTTTTGTATGTACTCTCTCTAACCTTGTGGCCACCTCAAATCTTCTCCAGTAGTTTCTACTCTCTAGGCATTTTGCCTAGGAAAAATGACTTTTTCTATTTCGGCTAGACACAAATGGTGGAGATGCCCAGCATACTAGGCATTTATTAGGTTATTCAATGCAATGGGTGAGATCCGGTCTTCTTCTTTCCGCAATCAGTCCACCTCCTAGGGATGGCAATATCCCCAACCACCGATCGGTATCCGCCCCACCTATTTGGAGGCGAATATTATCTTATTTTTCATCCAATAGGAGGGGATAAGGTAGAGCTTAAATAATTCCCAGTTGAACATAGGGCATGCATGATTTTGTGATAGTCACCCTATATAGACGTTTAAACGACCGGGTCCTTGGTAGCACCCTTTTCAATGCCCAGGCCCCTATTAGCAGCCATTTCAACGACCAGGCCCTTATTCGCATACTTTTCAGACATTGGGCCACTGTTAGCACCTGTTTCGACGACCGTGCCCATGTTAGCACCCTTTTTAGACACTGGCCCCCTGGTAGCACCCATTTCAATGACCGGGCCCCTGGTAGCACCCCTTTTCAACCACCAATCCTTATGCATTCCTCGAAATTATTTTTCAAATTATCCTTTATTTATCAACGTCTATATATCTTGGAGACTAAATACAAAAATAAAAAATCATTCAAGTTCTTCTTCAGGGTGAGTTTCCCGTTATGTCTGATAATCATTTTCCCGTCGTTAGTTGAAATTAAGGAAAATGTTATAATGTTACCCCATTACAGTGTCCTCCATCATAACATATTACCCTTTCTAAAGGTTTATGTTATGTATTCTAATGGTTTATGTTATGTCTTCTAATGATTTATGTTATGATGGGGGACACCGCAAAAAAAGTGAGTCATAATTGCCATTTTGAAAAATGCTACGCCTTCTAATGGTTAAAATTCCATGCCCTCTAATAGTTTATATTACGCCTTGTAACATGTTACGACTTCTAATGATTTTTTATTATACCTTCTAATGATTTATGTTACGTCTTAGAATGATTTTTGTTACGGCAAGAGGAACATTGTAGCATCTTCTTTTAAATGAACTCAAAAAATCTTACTTAGTGTGCCCCATCCATGTGTAAATATTACAAGAATATAATTGAAATCATAACCAACATGATTTCAACTTAGATTACATTTAAGAGGGATAAGGAGCATACCCTTAAAATAATACTCATTCCGTCCTAAAATGTTTGTCTGGCCAACAAAACGATGACTTATAAATAATGTATTTACTTTAAGAAAAATTCAAAACTTTTTTCATACATTAAAAGAACACTGATATATCTAGTAAATCGTTGAATTTTTTAAAAAGCTTTTCTTATAAATGTATATTCTTTTTAAGTTCTCACGGAGTGGATACATAATTTAGGACCGAGCTACTATCTCTTAGTATTTGTATATAGCAGCCATTATAAAAGCATCATCATGGCTTATGATAATATTGGACACTACTATTTCTCTTTTCACCTTTGGGAGAGGCAGAGTCCTCAAATGAGGGGATTTGGGTCAGGGACCTAATCAACTGCTGCTGCTGAAAACAAAATTGGAAGACCCATTTGAGTACAAAGCTTCAGTCCACCCATTATTATCATTAGAACCAAGGAATAGTATCAATGCTATTATGATATTTAGGGGGCCACACATTCCAATCAACATACATGTTTGTGCACAGATATGAGCTTTTTCAAAAGCGCAAGGGAATGGCTCTCTCACTCCTGAGTCCTGTCGCAAGTTAGACATTTCATTCATCATTTTCATGATTTCACTCACCACCCATTATCACCATGTGGTCCATCTCTCCCTCTCTCTCGCTGAATGATGGGCTACCTTCACTGAAAGGTATCTTTGCTTAGAACATCAAATGATTCCATGACTTCCCAGAATTTTAGGACATTGAAACCCTTTTGTTCAGTTTTAACCTAGTGGGGAGTGGAACCGGAACAGTCCGAGCCATCCATTCGGTAATCAATGGACCAAATTTCATATCCGACTGAGATGAACAGCTTGAATTATGCACTACAGGGTTATAATGCAAGTGTCTCCTGGGAAAAAAACAAGAAATTAACATAGTGAGAAAGGAATATAGTTGTTCGGATTCACGGATTCTTTAGAGATTGTACTTAGGTATTGAAACCAGACTAGGCAAAGACTAGCCCAGTTGGCCATCATTGTAGATTGATTAATGGGTCAAATATTGTCGCAAAGGCAAGACTTGATTAATGGTTCTCCTCTATAGATTTAGTTGTCACGAACACGATGGCCATGTTAATTTCTCGAGGTTTGATACAGTACATGAAAAGAGTCTCATAAAATCATCCATAAAATACATGTGTACCGGGTGAATTTCACACGTTGAATGCATTTTATGGGTGATTTTATGGTACTCTTTTCATGTACCCTACACTGTCCCTAATTTCTCACTGGTGGTGGTTGCTGACCAAAGTAATACACTTTGACTTACAAAGGAGTATTTGAAAATTGCTGAAATTAACACATTGAGTTGTTCTCAATCTTGAAAGATGAACTTTTCCTATAAAACCTAATATATATATACGTGAAATACACATCGGAAAATTGTAATATTTTGGAGGGAGCAAGGAGTGTACGTACTGGGCACGGCCGTGGGGCCCACTCTGGGTCTCGGTGTTTGATCCAACACGATTATTTGATTCGTCTTGTCGGGCATATGTATTCAGATTGATCGGACATCAATAATTATAATTACGTTTTTAGACTGCATTTTTTTTAACGAACAAAATGAATGGTTAGGATCAAACAACGGGACCCGGGGTGAGCTCCACAGCTAGCACACCCTGCACAACACACTCCCCTCTACCTATTTTGGAGTTTTTCTTACCAGAATGACACAGCTCACTGAACTGTCAATAGCAAGACCTTAAATATTTCAAAAAATAATTTCACATATTCAATTCACGGTTTGAACCTTAACCACTCCAAAATGGTTGTGACCAATACTCCCTCCGTCCCTTTTTAAGTGTGCTAAATTGGAATTCCAACTATTTTTCTGTCACATCAACTTTTACAACTACTTTCCATTGCTTACCCTTATCAATATAATAATACCCATTAATTTTTTTTAAAAACGAATCTACTTTTAAGGGCAAAATAGGAAATGTACCTACTAACTTTTCAAAACACACACTTATTAAGGGACAGCCAAAATGAAAATGTACGCACTATAAAAGGGACGGAGGAAGTATATGAGTATCATTTGTTTGAGCTGAGTATTAAGCAAAATTACCTGTTTCCAATATGGAGAATCTTTATAAAAAAATCACTCTGGCGAAACGCAATTTTAATTCTGTCATCCATGCATAAAACCTTAGAGAATAGTGTTATTGTAATGTCCAAACCTTCTAAACAAGAAAATATTTTGTAATTATGTTTTAAGACATGCATTTTTTTTTTGGGAAACGAAACAGTTAAATAGGTGGATTTTTATCCCCAAAACTGTAGGCTAAAATGCTAAATGACCACCGATCAAATAGTTACTGATGTCCGATCAACCAAAAATTTTACGTGGTATACATACTCGACGAGACGACCAAAATAAATAGTTTGGATCAAACAACGGGACCCGGGGTGGGCCCCACAACTGGCACCACTTCACACTACCCTCTACCTATTTTGGAGTTTTTCTTACCATAATGACACAGCTCACTGAACCGTTAATCGTAGGACCTTAAATATTTTTTAAAAAAAATTTCACGTATTTCAATTCACGTTTTGAACCTTAACCACTCCTTAATGGTTGTGACCAATATATTACTATCATTCGTTTGAGCTGGAGTATTAAACAAAATTATCTGTTTCCAATATTCTAATTAATCCATGCAGAAAACCTTGAGAATAGTGTTATTGTATTGTCCAAACCTTCTAAACAAAAAACATATTTTGTAACATGGGCAATTTTTCGGCAATATATTATACTATATTGGTTGATGTAGGCTCATACATAATCTAACATTATCACAGCCAGCTAATAAAGTCACCTTGTAGCATTTAGAAATTGTTAATTTTACAAGGCGACAGATAAGGTGCTCACCTATTTGTTTGAAATTTTATATAGTATTATATATTTTGCCAGGACTCCGATTATTTTTCTGTCAAGTATTGTTTGAGCGGAACTGGACCATAGCTCGAAATATTGGGCCATGGAAGTGGGCTTTATCGGACCTGCATCGCAACACCAGTGGACTTCTGTTGCTAAAATTACGAGAATGTTTAACTTTTCTGTGTTTATAGTGGGAAACTTGTGGGCGCCTACACCATGTTAGTTTGCTACTAGGATTACTTGTTCCTGAAATTGTCATTGAAAACTGCTAGACTTTGCCAAAATCTTAATATGTATCCTGTTTTCGATGCAAGATTTTTCATCGAATAAACACCTGGAACATATACTTTGTTTCCCTCCATTTCACTATCCGTTTTTGAGGAATAATTTTCATGCACAGAATTCTTGATAGCTGAACGAAGCTGGGAATTGGGTTCAATACAATAAACTTAAGATCAAATCCACTTTATGTCCAGTTCAAAAAAAAAAAAAAATCCATTTTATGTCCATGTTTAATACAATGGCGTTCAGATCTGTTGTGAAGAACCACTAATAATTTTGTTCTCTGGAAAATAATATTTTCTTGGTGAACAAGAGAGAAACAACTGGTGGAAAGTAACTTATCAATAACGAGATAAAGCCCAAAAGAAGTGTCACAAAGAGACCAGTGGGCCAAACAATGGGCCATATATTTGTAAGTCCTTACACTAATCTGAATGACCCAGATAGGAAAGTAACAAGAGAGACTTTAGTGGGCCTCTCAACTGGAAGTTCGATCCGGCCCGTAAAGAGGAGAGCTTTATTCCCCAACATGATCTACAAACTCGACCGATGAGTGGTTGGAACTCAGGACCTGATTTTAGGCCCAAGTTCGAGTTCCCGTAGCCTTTTATTTGGGCTAAACATACTCTCCTAACAGAAGTCACACGTAGTGGTATTTTAGTTGGTTCCGATATAGGTGATTGCCTATGGATTGTGGTGGGTCGGTGTGGTGTGGTGTGGTGTGATGTGACGGAAAAATATTCCTTAGTAGAGCTGACGAGGTACCATACCTGCATTTCCATATTATATATGTAAAGAACAAAAATCTAGGAACTTGGGTTGAGCTAGGGATTTGCCAACATTTACAACTTACAATCCAGAACGTAAAACCTAAGTCCAAACCAGAATTCCTCCCTTGCTCGCAACATCTAGTTACAACGTTGAAGTTATGTCAAACGTTGTATAACAATTGATTATTCCAAGCAAAGTTACCCAAAGTCGAAAAAATAAAAATAGTATGAAGCAGGGACGGAGCCAGAATTTTATCTTTGTGGTGGCGAAAATATATACATAACAAGAGGATGAATTTTTTTAAAAAATCTAGTGGTTGTGAGTCTATATATTCCAGGGATAAGTTTGTTTTTTTATATAATAATTGTATTTTTTAAAAATCTTCTGGTGGCGGCCACTTGTCCCCCACCTCTATCCTTCGTATGAAGCAGAAAGATTCGGCAAACAAGTGTGTGATGATGCTATGGTGGTGGGGGAGTGTGTCTTCCACATTAATTGGTTGATTGACAATATATCGAGCCAGGGAAAGAGCAATAATGATAGATACACCCCCCATCCATTCCCTCGCACACCCTCTCTCACATGGGGTGTGGTCCCCACACCCTCTTTTACATGGGGTGTGGTCCCCACACATGGGGACCACACCCCATGTGAGAGAGGGTGTGAGAGGGAGTGGATGGGGAGGGTGTGTATATATCACTATTGGGGAAGGAGAGGGGCGGACCCAGCGGTGCAATGGTGTGTTTGGCCATTGCACTCCCCTCATTTGTATTTTTGTAGAACACTTTTGAAATTTTATTTTATTTTATAAAATTACTGAAGAGTGGTCCCTACAAACCAGACCAAATTGGTAATTCCGTGTTCGCCACTGAACGGAGACAAGATTTTTTTTTTTTGGGAGAAGGGACGGAGCTATATAATCTGATGATATATTTTTTCAATGTAATAATAGGATTTTTTTTCAAATTGTAGCGAGAGCGACAACCACTGCTAGCCTCCCTTCTGGCTCCATCATTGTCTCAACCTTGAACTACCTTGAACAATCAACCTTAGGCATTTTGTCTACGAGAAAGACTACACATCTAGTACCGGACCAATGATTTGAACAAGATGGCCTTGGTTATTTTGTCAAGCCCAGAATCCACATGATCAATCCTAATTCCCTTGCAGTTAAAAAAAAATAATAATAATAATCCTAATTCCTTAATACAATTAATTGAAACTTTTTTCTATTGGTGTCGACGTATGGCAACATAATAAAAAATTTGAGAGCTCATTTGTTTGATTTCATTGAAGAAAAAAATGAGGAATTTTAGTTTCGTATTATGTGGAAAGCACTCGATCTGAGAGAGAGAGAGAGAGAGAGAGAGAGAGAGAGAGAGAGAGAGAGAGAGAGAGAGAGAGAGAGAGAGAGAGAGAGAGAAAATATTTCACATGCATTTTTCATTAATTACAACGAATATTCTGGAAGATTGTATCTCATTCCAGCACATTTCTGTGGAATCATTGTGCTGTCTACGGACATTGTTATAGCCTTTGGGCTCTTGAATCTATGAGATTGACGATTTTCAAAAAAAAAAAAAAAAAATCATATTTGGTTGCACTCATTGTGACCAAATAGGAGCGACAAGGGTATGTATGAAAAATCCCAATATAACTGTACTAGCTATTCCATTCTTGCTAAATGATTGGTATTGTTTGATATTTTTGGTCGTCATTTTTGAATTTTTGTTAGATTTAAGTTATATTTTTTTGAAGTAATCATTCATCTCGACGAGAAGAGACTTAAATGTAAAAAATTAAGACGAAAAAAAAGGGGTTCACTAAAGGCAACAAAATACAAAACAGCTGAAATTATCCAAATCATTAGTGAAGCTTGGAATGAAAAGCTAACGCAGCAACACAAAACGTGGGCCTTTATAACTACAAGATACGGAAGAACAAAAAAGAAAACTTTAAAGAAACCAAAAGTACGTCAAGAATTCGGCATGCCACATACAAGAAACAACCCCGCAAACATTCACAAAGAAACTTGTCAAAAGCCCTAGCTAAGAGTACGTAGTCCGGTCAATTGGTGAGTTTGATCCCCACACAATTAATCAACATTCAATTATTGGGATAAGCCGCAATAAAGTAATTTATTGTAAATCCCCTACTCTGGTGTGAATGGTCTACCTTTGACTGGCCCAGGAAGGGAATTAGTCGAGCTGCGTAAGTTGGCCCGAACACCCTGACCGTCTAAAAAAAAAAAAACTTGTCATAAGCATGGCTTGCCATTAAAACTAAAACATTAGTAACTTGTAAAACAAGTCCCTTAACGGTTGCAAAACATTGCACAAGAAAAAGATGCAACTCGTGTTTGTAACTGTATTTCCAATTTCAACACCAAAAGATGAATCCAAAAGTTCCTTTCCTTTCTGAAATCCAGGTAGAGGACACAAGTGCTTTCTGTTACTTGCAAGGCTTCTCAATAGCCACTTTTCCCTCCCTTTAATCCCACTCAATTCATCACTTCCCACCTCTATAAATTTCACCAAACCCATGACCAAAAATCTGCCATTTTACAATCTCAAAATAGTGATTGGAAGAACCAAAAAAATGGAGATTAAGGTGGAAAACAATGAGGAACAAAACCTCCCCCTCTTGGAAGAGAAATCCATACCCGAGTACGAAGAGAAAAAAACCCTAATACAAAAGGCCATTAGCCAGACATTTCAAAGCACAGCTCATTTAGCTAACTTTTTACCAACCGGGTCGGTTCTCGCTTTCCAACTTCTCTCCCCAGTTTTTACAAACGAAGGAGAGTGCGATTCTGCCAGCCGGTCCTTGACCGCTGGCCTGATCGCTCTCTGTGGGTTGTCTTGTATATTACTGAGCTTCACAGATAGCTTCAAGGACAAAAAGGGGAACATTTGTTACGGATTCGCCACAATCCATGGGTTGTGGGTCATTGATGGGTCAGAGACTCTTCCACCCGAAGATGCTGCAACTTACCGGCTGAAATTCATTGATTTCATGCATGCTTTCATGTCTATATTGGTTTTTTCAGCTGTTGCTCTGTTTGATCAGAATGTTGTGAACTGCTTGTATCCAATGCCGTCGGATGAGGCTCGAGAGGTCCTCACATCGTTGCCTATTGGAATTGGGGTGATTTGCAGCATGTTGTTCGTTGTATTTCCTACTCAACGCCACGGAATCGGCTTCCCCGTCACAGCTTCTAACTAGCAGGACTCTCTTCTTTGCAACTTTGAGCAAAGATATATGTTTTCATTCCTCTTGTGATAATGAAACTTAATTAGTCTTTCGACAAATTTATGGCCTTTTCTTTTCTGTTTCTATCTCGGTTCATCAGGTGGTGGTTTTGAACTCCACTAGCCCCATTCCATCTCCCTTACGTTAGTAATACTTCTCCGTCCATTTTTAAGGAATCTCTACAAAAAATGGTGCAATTTTTAAATAAAAAATAAAGCACTTTTTCGTGCATTTTTTTTTCCCCCAATTTCTTTGCACCAAATTGAATACTATCTAATTGAGTTCTTTAATTTAGTGTAGAGAAATTTTAAAATTGTGCAGGGAAAGTACATATTTATTTTTAAAAAATTACATATTTTTTCGTAGTGACCGTGTCGGTGCTTCATATATCATCAAACGGGCAAACTCATCACCAGGAATAATTTATTCTACAAGCAAACCTCAGGAACTCAAGTCAATATTCTGCAATTTCCTGTGTGCATATCTATTGGCTTGAATATGTTAACAGTCCATAACGTAAAATTGACCTAAGCAACATAAGGTCTCTTCATACACAATAGGAACTGAGAATATTATACCTTTACTCTTTTTTTTCAAATTTACAAAAGCCACATCAACTTTATAAGTACACAGGAAATGAATGTTCATTACTTTTATTGCTGGTGCAACAGAGCCCAGAGAGCTAAAGTGAAGAAAACAAGATGAACCCTTACCACTATACTTGTGAGATACCTTTCACCTGACAACCGGTGGTAACCGGGTTTTCAGAACCACTTATGCATGCCTCGACCATACATTGATGCAGCCACAGCAAGTCAAATACCAAACACATCGTCGCAGAAACACAGAATGTAAAATGAATACCACCAATAGTACTGGTTTGGAATTGTAACTATCAAATAAATTCTGTTAATGATAAAGACGTAGATATCATAAAGCTACAGAAGCTGATCTGTAGTCAATCAAGGGAAGGGTAAACCAGTAAAATACATAAGTAGAAGAAAAAAAGGGGTGGAAAGAAGAAGAGAAAAGGAAGGCCGAAATTTTCTGGAGAGAGTGACAAAATTGAGGGAATCACCGAGCAAGAGTGAGTACAAACGATATTGGGACTTCAAGTGGTTTAGTATTTTAACATTGTAGAGGCACCTATTATAACAAGGCAAGGCAAGGTAGTGAAAGAATACCGGGCATCCCTACAGACGACTTTGATGAGAAGTAGATCTTGTGAGCATTGCTGTCACCTTGAATGCCTTTGACGATCATTGCCTGTAGAAGAGGGCATTGGAAAGTGAAATTCGATCCCACTGTAGCAATTTGCAAGCCCTTCTTTGGTAGTCGTACCTGTTACTCCGGTCAGCAAATGTATTTGAACAGGAAAAAAAAAACAGATCATAAAACCAAAACTCAGAGAAATAAGTAAATAGAAAGCATGACTTGAACTACGAAATCTCCGTTATAGACCGCTCAATAGTTAAGGAACAAATGCAAACAAAACCATATCCAACAAAACCAAAAGAATGACAGCCATGGTGTCCCAAGTAATAACATGCATTTGGTTGTCAAAATCCACAAAATGACCTCAAATTACGTAACGTGTCACTGCATTTGGGTAAAAATTAAATCAATCTGATCCTGCCTCCAGGAGATGAGGATGTTCTACCTTGTCAGCAGAAAAATCCCTTCCTCTGACCTTTTTTCCCCTGACCACTCTCTTTCTAAGACGGTGGTTCACTCGTTTAAAATCAACTAGGGCAGCATCCCTATTTCAGATAAGTAGTAGAAGAATGGTAAAGAATCACAGATACATAAATAGTAAATACACCCTTTTAACTTTGTCTACAAGAACGAGGCAGTGAGATTTGAAAAGATTGTAAAGAACACAAACAGCAAAGGCACTGGGTTTGCGCACTGTTTGAGGCCTTCCGATTTGTGAAATTAAATTCATGAAAATGTATTAGTTGCTGACCCCATTAAAGGGAAAACCTTCCCAAACACTGACAATTAAACTAGGACAGAGGAAGTAAGAATTATGGTGTCGCCATGGAAGGCATGAATCAAGGAGTGAAAAACAGGAGATTATCACGTACTTAAACTCATAAAAGTGGTATTCTTACAAAAGATGGCGAGTATTACCTTGGATGTCACGTCTGCTGTGTTTTAGAAGCAGCTTGCAATTTCTCAAGCTGCTTTCGGAGATAGGCCTGCTTTAGTTTCTCTCGACGGGCTGCAGCCTGCTCTTCCCTGCGTAGTTTGAGCTCGGAAACTCTCTCTCTTGCTACATTTGCTTCTTCATGAACTTCCCTGAGGAAAAAGCAGCAAAACTAACACGAGATGAGCCTTCGGCTTAGTACAACAGTCAAGGCAGCACGAGAAATAGAAATAATAGCAAACAAGCAACTCAGAATCATTGGAAAAGTTATGGACACAAAAAAGATAGGTGGTGGTGACAGATCAGACTCCTTGCTCTTGATCTCAGTTATGCTGGCTCTTACAATGTAGCATCCCCACAACCCTCTCCTCCCTCTTCTGGAAACTTAATTTCCACCTTTTCCAATATAACAATGTAACTTCTCCACGTATTTCAAAATACAAAAACATCCGCATCCACAATGAGGATAGCATTCGTCAACAGTAACCCTCTGTGATCGTGTGAACACACAAACACAGGCTTTGGCTTGAAAACTCTCGGCCTCACTCACTAAACAATTTGCCTAGAACCCAAAAACATTCTAGCAAAAGCATCAAATGGATAGAAAAAGCAAGAAAATGAGAGAGAAGTGTGTGTGCGAATCTCGACTTGGTAAGGGTACAATCGGAAGTGAAGTGCGACATTGGTGTGTCCCCATGGGTTTGTCGGGAAATTAAGAAAGCCCCGAGGAAGTGTGCGTGTGCAAAATTGGACAAATTACTGAAATTACCAGATCTTAATCAGGTCAAACTGTAATACAGTTATAATGCAACAAATGTCTAAAACTGAAACATAAAATATGCATCTACTACGTCTGATTGAACAAAAACCCTAGCCGCAAATGGAGAAAGAAAAAAAGAAATGGTCGCTGAAGAAGAGCTGACTGAAAAAATTACCACTTTATGCCTCTGGGTTTCAGGCCAATAGATTTTAAAGTATACCATACAATTTCACAGGGATTTTGCCTCTTTTTAACATAGATTGTATTTATAGTAACCAATATAGGATATGTTCTTATCTTTGAAATAAATATTCACATAGATGTCTCACACAAATGTTGCGAGTATAGATAATATGCTGATCATAAAAATAAATACAGAGAATCCTTTAATGTAACCCAATGTCTCTGTAATTTGTTTTGTTTAATCTTTGTAACTTGTATTTTGTTTAATCTTTGCAATTTCTCTTTAATCTTTGTAATTTGTTTTCAAAGATGAATAAATTCTTAGCTTAGCAAAAAAAAAAAAACCAACGTCTCTGTATTTGACTTCAGAAAGTTGCCGTGTCCCTTGCCCGTATCTACCACATTCACGTAGTGTTTGGGTCCCATTGCAACTTAACTCCTAGAAGTATCCACAATATCATAACTCCGAGAAGTATCGCAGTAATACGATACCTTGTTATGGTACACCCTTGTGAATGCATATAGACACATATGCTTATATATAACCAGTAAACAACTCTATCTCGCCATTCAAGCCGCCTAACTCAAATAAACAATAATCATAAATAATGGAAATAATAATAACAAACAAACAACGAATAATAACATAAATAAGCAAACTAAAAATCTAACAAAGGAAAAAAGAAGGAAAAAACTGGATTCCTTCCTATTTACAGGGTTTCCCAAACCAAGCTGTAAAAACAATCTTGAACTCAAGACTTGTGTCTTACAATGGCAACTCTTCCACTTAGCACAACATTGCACAAGGAAAATGAATTGCCAGGACTGAGCACACAGGGATAACTTACCTCACAAAACGTTTATGCTCATTATTGTCTAGTGTTGCAGCTGTCCGACCAAGCCCCACTGGTTTCGTATCAACTAATACCGAAGCATCGTTCTCACCAGCTTCATCTTCTAACACAGATTCTGAAGCAATAGGATTGCGACCCCGAGCCTCCTGCGATTCATCCTTCGTGAGGCTCTTACTGAAAAAATCGACACAATACTTCTCCTTATCTTCCTCATCTGAAAGCTCTCCCTTTGCCAGCTTCTCATACAACTCGGCCTTTCTTTCTAGTGCGGCATAACTGGCTGATCCATCATTGACTGCTTTTAGCTCGAGTTTGTCCCTGGAATTCAGTCAAGAAAACATGATTTGACAGAGTGATGTAAAGCCTAAAGGTACATAAATTCAAAGTTATATTGTGCAGTGAACGATACAACGAAAAACTGTACCTTCAGCAAGAATAAAGCTTCAGTGGCAAAAGGAAAAAACTTAAAAGCAAGACATTTGAAATGTTCAGGTGCTTTCTATATAAATATCAATAATTAAAAGGTACCTCACATTGACACCACCTGCATTCCTTTGAAATCACAACACCACCCCGTTATAAATTTATAAGTGAAAAATCAGTGACCTCCCTGTCATAACACACTATTAACATGTCTAATCTAGTATATTTCTACACTGTAAATTGTCCAAAAAATGTCCCATCCTATCTGCCACTCACGTCTACCCATTTCCTCTTCCACGCTCTACTGCATCCATCTGGCGTTTCTTAGCCCACAGCCCCAAACCCCTTTCCCGACCACCACTGCATCTTTGCAACCCTAGCTTCCCTACGCCACGATGGCGTGACTCTTGCCCTTTGTTGGAAATTGCCGCACCACAAGCCTCCTCACACACGCCGAAGCTCCCTTCAGTGCAGATCACCACTTGCACCCTCTCTGTTGCCGAAAGTCTACAAAGCCTCAAACCACCACCCTCTCCCTTATGGTCTTCAAAAGCTCCATACAAGCAGGCCCTATGTGCAATTGGTATAAATACTAATAATTCTTTTGTTTACGTTAACTTGAAATTGGCATCCTATCATCATTATCAGATAGGATAAAGGATAAAAGAAACCCGCTGTACGAACCTGAATTCAATTACAACAACTGACAGATTATGCAGAAGAGAATTAATTATGCAATGTCCTCTAGACATAGGCATTATATTGACATCACTACGTAAACTACCAATATTGCCAGCTAATCATACCACCATTATTCTCTTTTTTACTTCTTTCCAGTAGTAAATTTAACTCTATACATAGAGAAAGTAACCACATTCTCAGACAGAAAAACGAAGCCTTAATTGTCCAAATGTGAATTCTACAGAATAACTGACATGACGTAATAACCCTATCTTTTTCCTATGTAACAGGACTTAGATTAACAGAACTAGATTGGATGAAAGAAACCCTTATTTAATCATGTTTCATGGCATCAATTGATAAGAGATGAGCCTAATCAGCCCAACGCTCCTTTTTTCCTTTTCAGTGGCTAATTCTAACTATCTACGAACAAACGCAGTGTACCCTTATCCTTCAAATTTGTATCCACTATCACCTAAGCAATACAACCAACATCACTAGGCAGAAAGCAACAAACCCTAATTTTACAAATTTTGTTCATCAACTACTAATCTCCAAGGGGAATCATCCCAAACTTCCATCTTGCTGCAAATCTTAAACTTTCGGTTTTAGACATCCTATCCCAATCATCGGTTAGAAAGAAGCATAGAAAACCTAATTGTCTAAATTTGACTTCAATACCCAATAATCAAGAGAATATACAGTATAGGAGGCAGAAGCAAGTGTAATTAAGTGCCTACTTGAGAGCACATGAAATGGCGCTGGAGTTATTGAGAGCGACAGAGGATTGCAAAAGCGATATTCCAAGAACGTCTTCAGCCCTTACATTCTTAAAACCCACTCATTCAAACCTATACCAAATTGAGCTTCAAATTTTCGCACAATTATTTGAAGGCCATGTTCTCCCTCTCAAATTTACAACCATGCCATTAATGAAGCCTTTGCTCAAATTTGTGCTTAGATTTGCGGTTGCCTATTACTAAATGAAGCTTTTACTTAAATTTTTACTCAATTGAGGTACAAATATGACTTAAGGCTGGATACGTTCTTATTGGATAGGAAAAACAAACCCTAGTCTTCGAAATTCGATTTCCATTCTAAATGCAAAACGAAAAGCTAATTGTTCGAACCCAAATACTATATTAAAACAAATGCAAATTGCCCAATAAAAAAAGAAACCCTAATCTGAGCAAACTCGTGTATCAACTACTAATATCCAAGTCCAATCATCGGAATCAACCCTAATTGTACAAATTCGAATATAGAGTAGAGAGAAAAGCTAGTACTTGTGGGCACGGGCATCGACGCCGGAGTTCTTGAGAGAGAGGGGATCGCGAGAAGAGATCTTCTTCTTGGCGCGTTGGTAGTCGAGGTGGTGGTCGGTGGGGAGTAGTTCTTTGGAGCGTTTGGAGTCTTCCTGCGATTTGTATAGCTCGGCTTTAAGTTCGAAGATGGAGGAGGGACCAACGCCGGCGATGGCGCGGTGTTTCTTCGGCATGATTGTTGACTCCGTTAGCCATCCTAGCGACTCCACCCCCACCCTCTTCTTCTTTCCTTCCTCCTGCTCCCCCATTCTAGCGTGCTCGCGCTCTCTCTCTCTCGCGCTCTCCATATATATATATTTATACACACATGAAGGTAGATGTGCAAAGTGGCGGACCAGAAAAAAAAACCGGGATCGCAACGCGAAAATATTTTTTTCTATTCCATCAAAATAGACAAGAGTTCCTTTCAAAAAAAAAAAAAAGAACAAGAGTAGCTTAGCAACGTATGAAAGTACAACTCGACGTGTTCTCAAATCTCAGAAATCATCGACGATTAACTCTAAATTAGATTTCATTGCAATTTCCGTTTCGATGTATATAACTGCTGAGTTCGAGAGAAATTATCTTCCATTTTATTCTGAAGCCTGGTTTTGATAATCTTCATTGTTGGAAAATATCATTCTGTCGATGCGGTAGAAACAGAAAGAGTAAGTACAAGTGTGATCTCACGAATTGCCTTCTTGAGCATTATTCAACACAACTTCGGCAATCTTTTCGTTACATTCTCCTTGAAAAACAACTAAATCAAGAAAAATTTTATGGTTCAATGATTCGGCACTTTCATCATGACCTCTAAATGCAATTGTATGAGACACAAGATATTGGACCGCCCGAATTGAGATTTCAACTCGTAGTCGAGATTGCTTGCAATTTCTGTAGCACTGTACTTCACAACAAATTTGTGAATATGTTGAGGTTGATTCAAGTCCTCACCTTTTTTCTCGGCAGTTTTATGAAAGGAATTATGGTCTTTTCCAATTGAGGTTTTATGAAAGCACTATACTAAAGATGAGATGGGCAAATGGCTCCCGACCCCAATATATATATAGGAAGAAGATCTTATAAGGGCTCCCTTACATAACTTATGTAAAAGATTTTTCGTTCGAGATTGAATTTTGACAATCTGAACCGTTAGATACATTTAGAATGTGTTTTTAAGGTGCAACGCGTGGATTCGTAAAAAAAGAATACCCGGAAGGGCTTGATCCGAACATTTTTTTATACAAACGTACAAATACGTTTTTTTTATCAAAAAATGCTCGGATCAAGCCCTCCCGGGTATTTGTTTTTTACGAATCCTCGCGGTGGACCTTAAAAACATGTTTTAAACACATCTAACGGTTCGGATCGTCTCGGATCATCGAAATTCAATATCGAACGAAAAATCTCTTACATAAGTTATGTGAATGAGCCCCTATAAGATCCTCTTCCTATATATATATATATGGACACCCATTTTACACTTCTCTTTTGACACGCCATCTCAGCCCGTGAAACCAAGGGCTGAGATTAAAAATTAAAACAACCCTGTCTCTCACCTTCTAAGTTGAATCCCCCACTCTACCTTCTCCCCAAAAACACGCTTGTACCTCTGTACCTTCCCCCATGGCTGAACTATCTTCTCCTCCAGTCCCCTGACTCCCGCCGATGAGTCGGAGCCAACGCCGACGGAGCTCTCCCTCATGTGCTCTGCCCTTTCCTATACGCTAAAATCCCAGGGACCCCCTCTCTCAAACCCATGCCGAAAAAATCAAAGAAGGAGAAGAAGAGGAAAAAATCGAAGAAAGAGAAGAAGAGGAAATCGAAGAACAATAACCAAGGGATCTCTCTCTCTCTCTCTCTCTCCCCGTCTGGTTTCGATTTTCTGTACATCGACCAATTTCTAGGTCCATCTCGATTTAATGAAGGAGGGTTTATAAAGAAACAGATTTGTTCGAGTGGACCGAGTGTTTGATAGAATTCCTCAACAAAATGAAGTTTTCAGTTTGTAATTGTGGGGCTATCGATTTTAAGGTGAAACTCTCGTGAACCTCTCGAGCTGGGTAAGGCTCCGCCTAAGCCCTTTCACCTAGCGCTCCCATTGAGCGCTCTTGCCTAGCCGACGGGCTAAGACGGACCTCGCCTGGGGCCTTCGGTTACGCGCCTAGGGACTCCGCTTGAGCCCTCTCGCCTAGCGCTCCGCCCGGGGCCTTCGGCTAGGCGCTTAGGGGCTCCGCCTGAGCCCTCTCGCCTAGCGCTCCGCC
>JAXBDA010002053.1:0-46747 GCA_036023075.1 Gaultheria prostrata | reverse complement strand
CCGTTATCAATTGTACTCAAATCGACCAAAATTGAAACTACAGGGTTCGTTAGAGTGAAATTGAAACTAGAGGGACGAAATCGAGACTGTGGTGAAACTAGAGGGACCATTTCGATAAATTACCCTTGAATTTTTTAGGATTATGAATTACTGCCAATTACTTTATTTCTTTAAGTTACACATGTTTATGTAATTTAATTAGGATTAAAGTCATCACACTAAGTTATTTAATTGAATCATCAATCTAATCTCCCCGTGTATATATAGTACGGATTTTAGGCTAGTAAACTATTATTAGGGAACATTTATTATAAAATGGACTTCAAAATTGTCTTGTTAATGATTTACCCAAAAAAATAAATTGTCTTGTTATTAAACAAAAAAAAGCCGACATAATGTGTCAAAACCCATGGCACATCCCATAATTTTCCGAAAATTCATAGTAAATCATGTGTAAAACCAGTGGAAAGAAGAAAATATCTATCAAGTTCTCGAAGTTTCTTCCACGCGCCAGGTCAAGCTCTCTCTCTCTCTTCATTAATCTTGCAAAACCTCTCAAAATACACCCATGGTAGATGTATACTAGTGTTATTTACATCTTCATTTTTCTGCCTAGTGTTAACAGAGAGATTCGTAAGGACGATCCAACGAATCTAGGGACTCGTAAGAAGCGCAACGGCCATGGATCGAGGGACGATCCAACGAATCCAGCTACTACTCCGTCCTCGGGATTCGTAAGGATGTCTCCTTCTCCGACATATCTGCTTATCGCAAACTTGCTCTGGTTAGTACCCTTCTAATGGCCACTCTGCAAAATCTCGGCCGAAATTCAGTATCTCGTCATACCGGCCGGTATTTTCCGAAATAGCCGGAACAGTCCGGTAATTGCCGATATTTGAACCGAGACGGAAATTAGAATACTTGTATTGATAAGATTTCATTATTTTTATGAATGAGATGATATTTGTTTGCTCAAAAAAAGAAGGGCTAGTTAGCCAAAAATTCAAAACATTTGACATTTTTAAATGGAAGGATAAATAACTTTTGCAATCAAACACAAAGATAAAGGTGATGCATGATTACTAAGATACCCTCATGCAAAACTAGTTAAACGTCACTAATTTTTAAAAGTTGAAAATCAAAAAAAAAAAAAAACTCCTATGTCCGGCCGACCAACACCCCACCTCCGGTGACCATTTCCGGCTGACCACCACCCCATACCAAAAAAATTAGTGAAATGACACTAATTTTTAAAAGTTGAAAAAAAAAAAAAACTCCCACGTTCGGCCGACCGCCACCCCACCTCCGGTGAGAACTTCTAGCCGATCACTACCCCATCTCCGGCAACCACTTCCGGCGATCAAAAAAATTAGTGAAAATGTCATTAATTTTTAAAACTTTATAATTTCGTACAGGAAATTTAAAAAAAAAACAACTCCTACCTCTGGCCGACCCTACCCCACCTCCGGCGACCACTTCCGGCGACCCATTTAAATTTCTAATTTCGTAAAGGAAATTCGAAAACAATAAGTCCTAGCTCCCGTTGTCCACCCCACCTCCGCACCACCTCTAGCAGACCACTCCCAGCGATTCAATAAATTAGTGAAATGTCACTAATTTTCAAAAATTAAAAAAAACAAAACAAAAACAAAAAAACTACAACTTTTACCTCCACCGACTATCACCGCACTAAGAACCCAACTGCAAACCAATGATACAAAGTTTTTCATTTTAAAGCTATGATGAATTATACTATGAAATGACTCAATATTTTCCCCGCGTCTGACTTCGATAGTTGGTTGTCCTTGGCTTTTCTGCTGCTGATGAACTCCGCAAACGATGGGATTGGCGGCAAACTTATGTCGTCGGAATTGCTTTACAATGCGCTCGGAGAAGGTTCTGATCTCACGCCCACAAGGATTTCTTCTTTAGTAGTTTATCGGTTTCTGTTCCAACATAGCCGATTATGTTGGAAAGGAGTTTCCCCGATCTTCCCTTTGTTTTTGTTTTGGCTTTATTATGTATAGCTAGACAGCTGCAAATCACTGCGTGGTTGTAAAGGGTATAAAATCACAAACACACACACAGAGAATTGAAGGAGTGAGGGTAATTTTGAAAGAAAATAAAAAGATTGAGTGTATTTTGTCATTTTGTTAAATCAATATTAAAAATAATATCTTTATAGTTGATTGCAAATGTTCATTGTCCTTCTCTTTAAATAGACAAAATATTGTGAGGGGGTTTGACCTAATTAAGTAGTAAACCAAACTTTTTTGTTTTTTGGTGCTTTAAATACTTGTAGTCATGTGAGGGCTGACCCAAGTGTAATGGGTGCCTTAGGCCTAATCTACAAAGTGCCCTAATTTTTTTTCCAGCAATAATCACAATATGAAAAAATCAAAACAATATAAAATTTTAGTATTTTACTAATCAAAAGATAGTTAATTTTTATAGGATCTTGTAAAAAATCCACACAATTGAACATCGGTAATGGTTTTTTTTTTTTTTCAGAATTCTCAAGGCGAGCCACTCAATTTCACACTATGAATGTTGGAAAAGAAATCCTCACCCCATATCCGATTGAGCTGATATTTAGAGTAACACTTAAAAAATCGTTTTTAAAAAAATGAGCGGTCCAAATCATTTTTGTAAGAGCCGAAATGACCCGCACAGAAAATGTTATGTTACAAGAAACAAAGTCAGGTAAACTAGAATTAAAGATCTTGAAATGAGTTAATCTTAGTTTTACTGTGGAAATAAGATATTTACACACGTATTCATATATGTGTTGACATGTCGAAGCACATAGTGGTACAGTGAGGCTTAAAGTAGTGTTTATTTGCTTTTCTTGTGTTTGTGGTATAAACTGGTAAGTCCCACATCGCCCAACTTGGGAACTCACAACTAGAAGATCTCATATAAATAAAGAACCCATCCTTCAAACTATTTGGGCTTCCTAATTTGTTTGTTGGACATAAAAAGATTCCTAGTCAAGCCCAATAGTAAAAATCATGGGTGTGCCCTATTTTTCTTAAGTTTTTTGGATGCCCTAAGCCCAGACATATTGGGCCTGGGCCAATCCTGACTCATGTGTAAAGTATAAGTTTTTTAAGCATCAAAAAATAATAGGTTTAGTTTACTACTTAAGCCAAAACACCTTTTATATACTTATAAGTAATTATTAAGAAATATTAGTACTATAAATTACTATAATTATATGTCATCCATATTCATTCCATTTATTTATTTAACCGGACCTGTTTCAACCTGCCCATTTGGCAGGCTCGTAGGCGTAATATGGTAACGAGTCATTCTCCTCGTTCACTCCTCTGCAACCCTCAGAACGTCGGCGCCCAAATGCCTTCCAATTCTAAACACTTCACGCCCAACCGCCATTTTCTCCCTCTAAAACACTGTTTCTCTGCCTTCTCTCTACCAGGACTTCTATCTACGCATAAGCTGCAGCCTCTCAGTCTCTCACTATCACTAGCTGAAGCCGTACCAGGCATGATCTCTCTCTCTCTCTCTCTCTCTCTCTCTCTCTCCATATGTATATATACACGTGTATTTATGTAATCCCAGTCGATCATATGGACGAATTTTTGTTGAAATGTTCAGCGATGGATTCACAATCGCCTTGTCTCCTCGTATTGTGCGGGAAATCATCTGCTGAGAAGGAATTGGCTAAATCTTTGAAGGAAAATAAGGCTTTGAAACTCCCCGATAATGCAGAACTCGAGGTTGTTCTGCATTTGGATACTGAAACCCCCGTCGAGGAGAATTGTTTCCGGAGCAATTCGTTTTTGAGTTCCCTTTTGACTACTCGATTCGGAAGGTTCTTGATTTGGTCTCCACGGTTGCCGTCAACTCACGATGTGGTTTCACAGTAAGTTATATAGGAGTAATGATTAATTTGGCCACTTGGGTAGTGAACGTGGAGAAATTTCCATTACGCATCCTATGTACCGTTAGTATGAGATTTTGTGGCAAATGTTTTAGTGCCACTGGGCATTGCCACGTGGTGCCCCAGGCCTCTCCACCACCTGACCACCACACATTGGTGTCGGCCAGCCCAAGACTGAGTGTTTTGGTTCCCTGGGTTCAGTGACGATGCCACAGGGGCACTAAACAATCACTCAGTGTTGAATATAGTATACCAATCAATTTAGAATGGATACGTTTACAAAGCATAGTATGCTCCTTTTGGGATTGTGCACCATAGTTAGATCCATGAACTTTACTGATGTTGAATTTCAATATCCGGACAGCAATTTCTGTGAGCTTCCGATTGGTGCAGCGTGTGTTGCTGATGTTCAGTTTAAAGGCCGAGGTTTGAAACACTACGCAATTGTCCATATTGTTTGTTGGTTTTTTTTTTGTTGTAGGCCAAAGAAATTTCATAGATCATGGAGAGAAAAATATATACTAAGTACAATAGGAAAAGAAATGCATTGAGAGAGCTTCGATGAGTGAACAAAGAATCTCGTAGAGCTGCTACTTTGTTTGTTGTGGTGTGGTAAATGTGGAATCTAAATCTTGTTCAATGTTTTATAATGTGTGAATATACAGGTCGGTCGAAAAATTTGTGGGAATCACCAAGGGGTTGCCTTATGTTTTCCTTTACAATACAGATGGAAGATGGCCGAATGGTGCCTCTAGTACAGTATGTAGTGTGTCTCGCCATGACAGAGGCAATAAATGATGTCTGTCACAAGAATGTGAGTAATTTCCTGTCTAACGTAGTAATTATGTTTCCAAATGAATAGAGAGCCACTGTTGCGAGCTATGATGCACGGACACGGACATGGACATGGGGACACGGGAATTCTAAAAAAATGGGGATACGGACACTGCGGGGGACACGTGTATATTTATATGTTTATTTATTTATATAATCCATCCATATATATATATATATTTATAATTTGTTTTTTTAGAAAATGCAAACAAAACAAGACATCCATAAGTCCAAACATAAGTTCTTCAAACGAAACAAGACATCCATAAGTTCAATACATGGTTCAAAGTTTTGAGTAATTATAAATTTATCCCATAATTTTTTTAAAAATTTCAAATTGACCCCAGCCGTGTCCCCTACCCTCTCTCACATGCCCCCGCCGTGTCCCCTGCAAAAAAAATTTAAAAAAATTGGGGCACGCCACGTGGCGTTGTCGTTGTGTCCCCATGTCCCATACGGCGATACAGCGCCTCCTAGAGGTGTCGGTGCTTCATAGGTGTCGAGTGTGTAAGTTGAAAGTTTCAACTTGAAACAATAGAGCCACATAGACGGCATGCTAAGGAACAAATACTTGTGGTGGCCATTTTTATAGATATAGACCACGAAAGAAAATGGAAGGATTTTGTGGAATAAGATCATTAAATTTGTTCGAAATCGCTTGATTGCTATAGTTTTGGGGTTGATGTAAAGCTTACTTTGCTGTAGGACTTTGCTTGTATCATCTTATTTTGACTTTTGGAATGAACTGCTGACGTTAGGTGTTTTTATTTATTTATTTGGATACATTATATAACAGGGGATACCGTATCTTCATGTTAGAATAAAGTGGCCCAATGATCTGTACTTGAATGGCCTTAAAGTGGGAGGCATTTTGTGCACATCAACTTATAGATCAAAGAAGTTCAATATCAGTGCTGGTAAACGGTCTAAATCCCTTTTATTGTGAGTACAAATTTTAACAAGTGATGTTTCTGCATGCCTAAGCTGAATGCATATATTTGCTCATCATGTTCTCTTCTTTGTTGTGATGGGTTTCATCTCTTGTTTACTTGGAAATTTGGTGAATTGGTTCTACTGATTACTGTCTCATGTCATCATCAAGGATTGCATATAAGCTTGATTCTGTCACTCAAATTTTCAATCCTTTCATGTCTTTGCAGGAATAGGCTTGAATATCGATAATGAGCAACCTACAACCTGCTTGAATGCAGTGCTGCAAAAGTTGACTTCTGTTTCATACCAACTACGGAGAGAAGATATTCTTGCAGCTTTCTTTAACAAATTCGAGAATCTTTTTGATCTTTTCATCAATAAAGGTCATCTACTATCTCCATTTTATGGTCTTTTTGACCGAAATAGGCCCTTGTTACCTTCATGTCCAAGTTGTTCTTTTTTTGAAAATTGTATGTGGAATAAGCAATTCAATCGTTTTCTTAACTTTGATATTACTTGCAGTTCAACTGACTTAACACAATCAATCCACAAGAATGCCAAGTACGAATGCTTGTAAAGGAACTACAAAATGTACATGATTGCCCTTGGACAACGTAACTTAACATACAAAGATCTGGCCCATAGGAATGAGAACTCTGATTCAAGTCTAGAGTAG
This sequence comes from Gaultheria prostrata, assembly GCA_036023075.1. Lineage (NCBI taxonomy): Eukaryota > Viridiplantae > Streptophyta > Magnoliopsida > Ericales > Ericaceae > Gaultheria > Gaultheria prostrata. Next base: position 40,400 of record JAXBDA010002053.1, on the reverse strand, counting down.
TCACTTTGCTCAGTAACCAATTTTATCCAGTCTTACCTCCATCATCCTTGATTAAAGGGGATCAAAGACTGGTAATGTCAAAACATTCAATGGTAGGTTGATAAGGTTGTATGCTCATATAGCTAAGTATGACCCTTATTCACATAATCCTTCAAAATGCCCCGTGATCTTCCCTCTCGCAGATTTTAGTAGTTTGCATTGTGGTTTGAAGACGCTTTCACGCTCGCGCTTGCACACGCGAATTATGTGACTTAGGTATGACCATCATATTGCATCTACTATTAGGCTCCAAAAAATGCCTGCTTGAACCATGGTAAGGGTTTTTTCTTCTACTGATTTTTTGCTTCCTTTGACTTAGTTCGTACTCCGTACAATACTATCTTGCTTTTGGATTTGAGTGATCAGATATTATAGCAAACTAGTTTTAGCATTGCATGAGCACCATACTATTGGCATTTTTCTCGGAGCAAGTGTTTGAACTTTGAAATGTCCATGATAGAGCACCACAGCGTAATTATGTAATAATCTGGGGCACTAGAAACTATACTTAAAGCTTTTAATGACCTATCTTGCAGGGTTTCAACCTCTTGAGCAGCTTTACTATGAGACATGGCTACATAGGTAGGTAATCAGTGACAAAGTATTTCCTGGTTTTATTATGTGCTACATTATTTTCCTATACTTCGATTCCATGTCATAAGGATTAAAATGTGTTTGCTGCAGAGATTATTCATATACATATTTGCTTTCATAGTAAAGAGGCCACATCTTGTTACGAATTTCTCCGCTGTGGTCGTATTAATTATTGAGGTCTAGAAATTTTTGAATTTATAACCACAAGTTCTAGAATGTACGCATAATGATCAAGGTCCAGAGTCTCTAGACTCCAGATATTTATAGCCACCAGAGATTTACCAAATTTGACCACAGTGGTGGTGATAATCATCAAGGGATTTTGAACCAACAGATCTCGACATATCCCACTCTGCTACAAGCCTAATATGCAACAACCCGTAGTGGTGACACGTGGCTTAAATTCTTCCATTCCAATTAGTTTTCTTGAAAGGTCTGAACTTTCGTATAAAAATATATGGATGAGTGTCATCCCATTGTTGTATTCGCATCATATTTATAGTGATAAGGTTATTCAATACCTTTGGGCTCCATTTGTATGGTCTTGATCGCTGCCTCATTATCGTAAAATATGATTTTGGCCATTGGGGCTACGCTGAATCTGTAAATCATTTAAATCATTTCGTCTTCCGTGGTACCTCTAGCTATAAAACCTTGCCTTTTACTTGCCCCTGAATAGCAGCACCACCAAAAGTGAATATGTAAGTGGTGGTTTGATTTTCTATCTTCATGATCCCCTGCAAAGTCATCAGGTGGACCCACTGTACCCTTTGTAAATCTAAGTGCAGGCCGATTAGGTAGACCCAGATTGCTTTGATATCTACTAAGCAAACCCACTAGGCCACAACATAACAGATCATGACTAGTGCTCAACATGGCTCAAGATGGCATACATAAGACTTCCAACAACTTCCAGACGTCGTGTATATTTCATTTGTTCACTTTTCAGTGTCATTTTCTTAGAGAATTTAACTCATTATAACTGGGTGATTCAACTGGTTTACCAGAATCCAAATTAGACATATTTCATTGTTTCAGAGTTGGTCCTTGAGATAAACTAAATTTTGTTTGTTTTTCATGTCTCGAAATCTTAAATCCAAAGTACTAATGTGCTTCACCTATATCTTTCGTTTCAATCTTGGTATTTAACTTTTCTTTTCTCCAAAATTTGAGAGTGATCATTTCCCGAGAGTAAAATATCATCTACATACAACGAGAGAACTACACAACAACTCACAGTCTCCCACTAAACCATGCAAAGATGCAAATGGTCGTAGTTATTTGGAGTAAAACCATAGGTTGTAATTGGATAATGAAGCTTGCGATGCCCACTTATTTGGAGTAAAACAGTTAATGGAACTGTTTTTAAGGCATATAGGACTTCGTTACACCGTCCTCTTAATTTCATATCCTTGTGGTTGTTGCATATAAGTTTCTTCTTTGATTTTATCATTTAGAAACGCTGTCTTTACATCCATATGATGTAGCTCTAGGCCCAAGAATGCTGCCACAGACATCATTATTGTTGTTGCCGTAAATTTGTCCCCAGTAAGTAGGTTTTGTCATAGTCTCTTCCTTCCTTTTGTGTGAACCTTTTTTGCCACTCATCTAGCTTTGTATTTATCTATTCATCCAGCCAATGTAAATTCCCTAGTGAGAAACCAAGTACCTCAATTCCATTTCTATCTTTTGGTCTGCCCTCTCCCAGACATTATTCTTTTCCAGAGGTTCTATTTCTTATTTGGTTGCCTTAAAGAGTCTGTTGAGGTCATATGATCATAGAAATCGAAAGGATCAATAGTGATTTCATGAGTACTTTAGTCATAAGTGACCTTTAAATAACTAGGTGGATTTATTTCTCCTCGTATTCTTACTAATGTTTCTTTGGGTTGGGGTCTTTTCTTACCTTTTCTTTTGGCTGAATTCTTTCATTTTTCTTTATCAACTTTTGTAATCCCATGATTTTTCTCGATTTTGTCTGAGTCATCTTCTAAGAAATCTACATTTCTACTTTTGATGAATCCTCTCTCGACAACCACTATGGTGAGGTCTATGCTTAGTGAAAGACCCTTAAGTTCTACTTATTGGAGAAACACTGGCCATTGTCATTTGCATAATAGAGTATCTTCTAGGACAAACCTTTTGTATTTGGACAGGTAAAAAAACGAAGTCTCTCTCACTTAAAAGCTTGCGATATTTCTGCCCGTGCGAAAATTTTAGTTGGACTTAAATGATTGTGTTTCTTTGCATGCAGTGGGCAGAGAGTTATTGTACAAGAGAAGGATGACAATCAATTGGTAGAAAAAGTAGTTACTATTCAGGTGAGAGGTTTGTTGTTCTAGTTACCTACTTATGTTAGAAACCCGAACACAGAAAAAGTCCCATATAATCCTGTTCTACTTTCTCCTCTTGTTTTTTGAATGTTGAAAGGGCTGATGAATTACGGAAAATGGGATATCATGGTTTTCTAGTCGGCTACACTTTTTTTCTTGTTTTGTCTTTGATTTAGTAGTGAATCATAGCTAAAAAGTTGTATTATTGTACAAGATAAACCAAGATGTAAAAAAATAAGAGAGAATAGTATTATTTAAGAAGGTAATAGGAGCTACTGATTTAAGATGTCAATCAGTTCTCTCTTTCTTGCTTGCTAGATTTGTTTCGTGGTCAGGTATACAGATCTTATAACCCTTATTGGATGTGGGGACTCGGCTCAGCTAAACTTAGCTAATCCTACCTCTCTAATATGGGAACCTTGTCCAGTGGTGATCTGCTTTACTCTATCGGGAACGCCTCTTGAGTTTACCATATCTAATGAAGTCTAGTTTTGATAGTGTGTCCTATAAAGCATGGATGACTAACTTCTTGAGAGTAGAGCTCAATCACTCCTAAATTACCAAACCAAGCCGAGCCTTAAGCCTCAATCAGTTGGGGCTGGCTACCTAATCTGTTGTCTCCATTGACCTCTGTTTGAGGGCAGAAAATTGAGCGAGGAAACTACGAAAATACTGCAACCTAAACAATGGCGAGACAATTTGGGAGTCAAATACCCTCGTGACGAGTTTTTGGGATTTTTGGAGAGTTATTATCTCATGAGGAAAAAAAATCTGTGTCTTTGTGCTTGTAATAGGAGCTGGCATATCATTTCTAATGAACTTGTGGACCAGGAACTTGTCCTTGGAAATATTCTTAACTTTTTTTTCGTCTCAAGTTCAGGGTTTAACATCATCAGGATATTTGTTAGCTGTTGGTGAAGACAGTCAAATGTGTGAGCTTCATCCAGATGGCAATAGGTATCAAATTTAATATGTTTTCCCATTAGATGGATGAGTATGGTTAGCATTAGCCATAAGAAGTTATATATCCATGTACTGTTCATTTTTTACAACAAAAAAAAAAGGAAGACAAAACTTCAATTCCTCGTACATTTCTTTCTGTATATTCGTTTGGAAAACGTCATTATCTATTATTTAATGGGGAGGAAGACTGCGAATCAAACCTCTGGCCTGCCCCAGGGTCACGTTTTAAAGGCAACTCGGGGTCGAAGGTTTGTTTGTTAATATGCCATTAGGAGTTGATAAGACTTAAATTATTATTATTATTATTTTTTCAATTATCATCCAACAGTGAACATGTCTTTCACCAAAAGAAAATCAAATGACAATGTTACATAACTGACACCAAAGAGTTACCTGGAAGAAGAAAAGGGGAATTAATGTTGCCTTCGGCTATCTACTATGCATACATAAGGAATGGTATAGATGCAATTTCTTTATTGGCAATCCATTAGGTAGCATTTTTTCACATTCTTACACGGTGGGCATTATCCAAAATTCTACTCGGTCATCTCGATGCTTAAGGTAGTAATCCTATACTTAGACGAGAATGCTTAAAAAATTACTTGTACTGTAAGCTAAAAGTTAGTTAGAAAAAGCTAACAAGGTTTGGACTAAGATATATGCCAAGATATACTGTCTACCATATAAACCTTATGTACAACATGACTTCTTTGTCAAGTGTTTATTTTTGTCAATAAATTTTGAGTATCTGGGCTTGTCGTTGCATTTTGTGATAGTTAAGGATATTTGCCAATAGTGTAGTGATGCAATCCTAACCAAGAATGAGAAGCAAGAAACTGTGCAATCAGAAGGGATTTGGCCCTTGACCATTTTATGTGCTTTCCTGGTCCTTGGACTACAAATATCGGACTTAGGTATTGCTGCCGAATCACTAACTTCCTCTGATTTAAGGAGGATATTTAACCACATTGTTGCAAAGCATTCTAATAGCAATAATTGTGATACATAATGACATTGTATTTTCTGCAGTGTCATGTTTGTGGAATTAGAGGATATGAATTCTACATAATATGTAGTTTTGATGGAATATAGAGCATCTGGGTGTTTTTTTTGGATTTGTGCTTGTGAGTTGTATCTCCTGTTTGGGTTGATTTATACCCCAAACTTTTGATGACTGTTCCAATTTATTTTTGCCGACTGATGAAGATAGACATCTAACTTATTTTTTATTTAGGTCTTAAGACAGCTCCCACTCATGAATTACTCTACGTACCATATTATGTCACCAACCATGTGTGTATTTGGGTTCATTACATAACTTTAGGAAGCAGTTGAGTTTGACTGACCTTCGGCATTTGCTCCCTAGTTTGTGAGTATAGTCGTAGAGACGTCCTTTGGGTAAACCCAAAATAGTTCAGCTTTTAGCCTTGGTCCCCGGCTGGCCAAAAGAAGAAACTCAGGACTATCATTTAGTAAAATTACTCAGTATTCTTTTCAAACACTCTTAGTGAGATGTCAGACGCATGGAAATTGGCCAGTAACAAAAATTTGGTTTTGTTAATCCTTTGTTTTCGTTAAATGGTTTGGTTGATCCTTGTTTTTGCCACCATGTGGTTTTTTTGGTCCATACATATCCGTTATTCTATTTACCTCCCAATGTCTTTTCAGTTATCTCGTTTAGAGATATCAGTCATTGGAGTTTGAGTCTTTTGACAGCTTCTGCTCCGGATGACTCATGTTTCTCCAGTCTTTGATCAATAATTTTCTGTTTTGACCTTCTGTTCGCTTGTTTGACCTTGTCCCTCTACTATGATTAATAACAGCTGTAGTTTCAGTGGGCAAATTTGACAGCGCCCCACCACATATTCTTGTTTTGTGCATCTTCACCAACTGGGATTAACTATTTCTGTTGAATCTCTCGCCTACGCACAGGGCACGTTAATATCTGTATGCATGATGAATCATTGAGTTTTTTCTTTCTCTGTCACCCCTAAATCTTGTATGTGGCATTCTGTCTCTATGTACAACTTTTAGTACACTTCTTTGTATATGAAGAACATTATAGAAAACGGTCGTACGTCAATGCCAGCGGATGCGTACTTGGTACATTGATATGTGTATATCTGTTTGTATGGATCTCTCTTACAAAATGCATCGTGCAATTCTTTCCAGTTAATTTTGCATTCCTTTGAAATTCCATACACAACAAAAATTCTCCCATCAAATGTGTGTTAATTTGCACACTACTACTTTATGGTAGCATATATTTATAATGTAGCTTAATATGTTCATTTCCATGTTCTTATATGAATATAATTTGTGTGCGCGTGATTATGTTCATATTACATAATCGAAACGGTTTTTCCATGTGGATACAGTTTTGATTTCTTCAAAGGCCTGGTCAGGAGGAAATTGACCTGAAGGAAATTCCAAAGCACCTCAGAACCGTTTGTTGGAGGCAATCCTCATACTCCATTTCATGTGCACAGCTGGGTATTTAAGTAAAATTTTCTTGTCCTCATATTCTCTCAGGGACATGGTCAATCTATTCGCCTCATATGCATTCCCAGTCAAGTGAGATATTATGGGTCAAAATCGATCAATTCTGTCCCTGATTTATTCAGAATAAAACCCATTCATTTTGGCTATCTTTCAAATGACCGACAATTCAGGGAATATTTTGGCACGTATCTGGTATCTCATCTTGTAGTCAATTGCAAGATTTTATATCTCGATTGCCAACTACTCCATGAGAGAGTATTTTGAGAAATCTGTGGTACACACACACCTATGAGATTTTGTGACAAATTATTTTTATTTTTGGGAAGAGGACTGTAAAAGTGTATAAAAAAAACCCAATAAATAAGACTTCATAATTTCAATCCCTTAAACAATCACAGGTGATCAGAAGAGCAAACAAAAGTCCAATTAAGAACACCACAAGCACAAGAAGTCTGAATCGAGAAAAATAGGAAGAAAGAAAATACTGAACTGTACTGTACTGTACTCCCAATTAAGGACACCAACGTACAGTTATGCATTGAAGGACAAAATGAAGTCATACTCAAAGCACAGGAAACAGGAGAAAGACCAAATAATGCAACACATGAGAAGTAAGAAAAACGCAAATCTCGTTCAAACAATTCACACAAAAAGTAAGTACCAATCCTTGCCCACATGAGACGCACGTATTGAATTGAGGTTTTATTCAGAACCTTCCATGTATTCCCATCTTCCAAATCTTGGACGGTGTCCATACGGAGCTTTGCCCCGGCTTTAAATGGTCTCCTAGGGATTGTTAAGTTGTCCAAATTTAACTCGAGTTTCATCTATTTTAACCCCGCACAATGATCCAGTGTCGACAATAATGAAGAGAGTTTAAGTTATATGTGGACAGAAAAAAAATTTCAGTACATTATTCGAACCCTCCTGGAATAGAGGTTCAGCCACCCCTGTATGGAAACTTATATTTTGTTAGCTCTAAAACATTTACCAGTTCCGATCATCATTCCCCATTTGGAGATCCCTGTTTGGGCGGGGATGGAGGGCGAAGAAAATTTCCTATCGAGCTAGGATCGAGGCGGGAATGGGAATGGGAGATAGTTTTTGGGATCAGAGACAGTGTTATCCAACCCGTCCCGTTGCCATCCCTATTATTCGGTGTTTTATCTTTCCGTGTTCTCGAATTTCATGGTCTATTACAGGAGTAATCCTACACACAGATAAGTTGACTTATATTTTCTTAGTTCAAATCGTTCTTCTATGTGCTTGTTTGGTTCGGAGAGCATCCACCTTGGTCCTCATACGCGGCCAAAATTTTAATTACTGAAAAATAAAAGTGAGCCAAAAGTTAGGCCAAACCTGTCACTACATGCATGTAGTGAGCTCCCTCGGCCGTCCGATCGGCGATCAACGGTCCGGATAAATTGAAATTAAAATAAATGTAAAAGTATTTTTTTTAAGTGTAAAATCATCCGGACTGTTGATGGCTGATCGGATCGGAAGGCCGAGGGAGCTCACTACACACATGTAATGAGCTCACTCACTATAGGGCCCCCGGTTCCAGGCCAAAATCCCCGTTGTATATAGTATATCCATTTGGAAAGTCCAATGTTTCTTCGCTAAAGTCAATACTCGACTGTCACTTGTGCTGTGCATAAGAAATCCCAGGAAAACATGCAAACGACTGATATTGTTAAATTAAGGGAAATAATTTCCACACCCCCCTTTTATCCCCACACATTCCCTTTTTGTCTTTATTCAACTTGAAATTACCAAATTGCCCTTCATATGGAAAAGGTGACTCTTGAAGTAAGGGTAATTTGGTAATTTCAGGTTGAATAAAGACAAAAATGGAGTGTGTGAGGATAAAAGGGGGGTGTGGAAATCATTTCCCTAAATTAATTACTGTACTATTTTATCTCAGAAAAGTTAATGTTCAAGAAACACGCTTTCTAATTTCAACTTGAACAAATTCTCAGTTGATAAAGTGGTCGAAACCAATGTGAAATGTGAATTTCGTAGGATACCTATCAGGGATTTGGGGTTGCTGCTGTGCAGCCCCATGCACAGCATGTGCTGTGCGCCATCCGAGCCGTCCGTTGCTCGGATGGACGGCCCAGATTTCATCTTGCACGCACGACAACCAACGGTTCGGATGTAAGGGTGCCGAGGTGAAATCTGGGCCGTCCATCCGAGCAATGGACGGCTCGGATGGTGCACAGCCGGTGTTGTGCACCCGCTGCACAGCAGCAACCCCTTGTCCACCTATCAGATATTCCTTTAGTTTTTTTATAGCTCAGATATTCGAGCCAAATTTATGTATAGCTCGACTAATTCTGTGAACCAATGGTTCACTAGAGAATAATCATTTAGATGATAGATCACCTCATCACCATAGACCTTAAAAGTTTATTTTTGAACGGCAGACCTTACAAAATTGACATTTATCGATTGTACAACATTAATAAACTCGATCGGACATTGCGGCAATTGTTATTTTGTTAGGCTGGGTTTTCAAAAGATAAAATCACCTGATTTTATCATCCATTCAACTGATTTGATAAAATGAGGTATTTGCTAAAATGCATTCACTGTAGATTAGGGAATGACATAATATGAATTTACGAATTTGCCCCTGGCCCCAAAAAGAAAGTACAATCATTACTCATATATGGTGGGGCCCTTAAAGAAAAGAAAGAGCAAAATGGTAAATGATGCATTTGGGTGGTGATTTAATCACACTTGGATTTTATCTAATGGGAAAGAGAGTGATTTTATGAAATGCTTGATTTTATGGGAAATCCCATAAAATCTAACGGAAAACTCGGCCTTAGGATGTCTCGAGATAACTTCTTCCTTTCTCTCTGCGGAAAAATATCATAAAATAAAATCGAAAATGTCGAAAGATATAGTAGTAAATGAATGGGACATTAACATCTATCGGAAATAGCTTTTCTCATGATATTAACTCGATAGTAAAACGTAATCAGAATTTTTTTATTTCAAAAAACAAAAAGAAAGGGACAGAATATTCAATGTAAAATATTTGATGAAGAGGCTCACTTCAACTTTAGTCCCTCCTCGAAAAGTCACGCACCTCCGATCACGATGATTAAAATTGGAAAGAAAAGACAAAATTCAGATTACTTAATACTACATTAGTTGAGAAACTTTGATTTCTACCACAAATTAGTATAAAAAATTCGATGTGCCCCCACGAATGCATAATGCACGGATGGTGCATCGTGACCGTCCGTGCGTATTTTCGACGGTCCAAATTTAAAAAAAACTATTACATGGAAGAATTTTTTTTAAATCCAGATTCCTGAAATCTACAGTCCATATGTCTTCGTGCACGTACGTACGTGTAGCAAGGTTGAATTAGTATATACCAAAGCATCAACCAAGGATTCTTGGAATATCCACTTTTTGTGACCCAAATTAATAATTAAAGCCATAAAAAAATTAGAGAGTTTACATCTAATAGTATATGAAAGAACTTCGAATCTTCTTGTAAGAAGACGAACAGTCACCCCTCCACCTCAATAATTCAATAAACTTTTGTGGTCAATTTGAGTTCTAGCTATTTCATATTTTAGTGCAAATTTGACGCAGAGATAAAAAAAAAAGTGAGAGATGGTTTTATGTGCAATGATAGAAACGCACTTTACAGACACATCTTCGAACACAACTGTATGCATTCAGAATACGTATGTGTGGGTCCATATAAATTTAATGATTCCATACTCAATTGAGTCCGGAAGGTTTGTTCCTAAACTTTTCCAAGTTTTATAGCATCCACTATATGTGATGAAAATAATATTTGTCCTTTTGTCGCATTCTCTCACATTAACTAATTTTATTTGGAAAATGATTTCCACACTTTTTATTTTTTTGTGTGTCTTATAGTTAACTTTTGTGTGTAATTTGTCACTAAAAAATGAGATGTATCTATAAAAGAAGAGGGCTTGAAAATCATTAATTTTCTCAATTTTCTTAACTATCTCTTTCCTAATCCAACCATCTAAAAGTTTCAAGTGCTTTGGTCACACTAACCAATTCAACATAACTTAAATTCCTCATATTCCTTCGTGCTGCTCATCTAATATTACTTCCTTTCCGTAAAATTTATCCTCTTGTTTTTTTAAGTCGTTTTATTTTTAAAATAAACATTAATAAGCTTCTGCTTATAATTTTTTATTTTTTCATAGTTGTACTAATATAAAAAAAATTTACTAGTTCGTCCAAATAAGTATGAGAAATCTTCAAATCATGAGACTATGGTTTTATCTAAAAGGATACTTTTTACACATTTTAAAATGCCTTTACAAATTTTTATACATTTAAATATATTTTTTAAACATTCACGACAGACTATTGGACTGATTTTAAAATTTTCCTATAAAAGAACCATTATTATACTTTAATTTGTTTTTTTCAAAATTATCAGGGAATGAAAAGTATTGTGCGGCCCAGTGGTGCACGCATCCACCTTCCCCAGCTTTGACCCAGGTTCGACTCCTAAAAAAATTAAAGAACCGTTCATAGACTCTGTTAGGGTGTGATGCACTCCACTGGTGCCCTGGTGATGGGTCCCTTCCTATGGATTGGGTTAAATCTGGCCTTCAACCGATGACCCCGAAGCCAGGACCACAGGGTGCAGTGAACTCCCCACAAGAGCACCCTTTCTTTCAGTTCCCAAAAAAAAAAAAAATCCCTGAGGGATGGTCAGTTTGTACCTCGTGGGACACGTTTTGATCCGTGGGAACATAAAACTCGCTGTTAACGTGGACCATGGCGCGTAGGATAACGGACGCCTACTTGACTGGGGACGCCATCGAAAGTACAACACACAATAACGTGGACACTACACGTCGTCGTATCCGTGACGAATAAAGAAAAGGGTGCCGACGCCTGTTTTTGACCGGGATGCCGTCGGTCAAAGAGTACAACACAGAATAAAGTGGACACTATAGTCAGTCGTGTTATACTTCGTGTACCTTAAGAGCAACTCCAACACATGTCATTTTCTTTAAAATGAAGAGTGGAAGTGATATATTAAGGGGAGATTTTGTAATTTATGTCCTCTTTTCCTCAAAAAGTTGTACTGTTTGGAGGGACCCATCCACTTTTTTGTCACATCCACTCTTTAAATTTAATTTTGGCTATTACAAAATCTCCCCTTAATATGTCACTTCCACTCTTCATTTTAAAGAAAATGGCATGTGTTGGAGTTGCTCTAACGGACAAAGATAAGGATATCGATCCAAATGTACAGACAAAATTTTGGATCCCAAATGAATAATTTGAACCATTCAATCATTTTAAAAATAGTCTCTTCGTCCCAATTTGTTTGTCCATTTTGGGGAAATGAGTTTTTAAGGGGTGTGAAAACTTTATATTGTCTTTTCTGTTTTGCCCCTAATTCTAGTCAAAATTACTGTGGCCAATTTTGTGGGGCTAATTTTTTATATGAAACTCAAAACATATGCAATATGGATCTTGTTTGATAGATATCAATTAGTTTTATTATATAAAATTTTCAAAATCATAAGAATTGTTATAAAATAAAAGATAATGGATAAGCCAATTGAGATGAAAAAAGTACTTTTAAGGGTAAAACTGGAAAGTGACCATGTTTTAATGGATATTTTTAGAAATTGGACAAATATTTTGGGACATCCCAAAATGGAAAGAAGGACCAGCAATTTGGGACGGATGGAGTATTTTTTTAATTACTAAAAATCAATTCATTGGATTTTTTTCCTTCCTCTTTTTTTAGAACCAAACAAAGGTTTTCCCTTCCTTTCCACGGCTTTCCCTAAAATCCAAACAGAGCGTAAACTTTTTAATTTGCTGAATTTTTTAAGATTCAAAATCTAAATGAACCCGTTTCCAAAAACATTCCTAAATGAACAATAGAACAATTAGATTAAAACTCTAATTATCGGATTAAGTTAATTTTTTACAAAATAACTTAAAAATTATTTTAAAATTAATGTAAGGCTTCAATCATTTTTGTGGAATCTCATAGTGGGCCTCACATTGCGATCTATGAATCACATATGCATATCGGTCTGAATCCATAGCCTTTCTGAATTTTTTTTGCCTTATCTCGAGTTTACAATAATAGTCGAACTGATATAAGCTAGTACAGCTGTGTTTGGATGGGTTTTAAAAAGAAAATTTTGAGAAGAATTTTTGAGATACTGTTTAATTGGGTTTTTGGAAATGAGAATAATGAGTTAATGATTGGAGAGAGATAGAGAGAGAATGAGAATAATGAGGTAATGAGTAGATAGAGAAATGTAAAAAATGATTGGAAAAAGAGAGAATTTTTTTTAAAAGAATTTTTGAAAATGAGAAAAAAGGGGAACCAAACAAAGAACAAGTGTTTGAACAAATATTTTCAAATATATTATTTAAGTACAAATCACAGTTGTCATTCATACGGTAAAACAAAAATAATTTCCGTACCTATCAAGTATCAATATCCATTCAAAACAATTTTTTGACAAGAATGTTTTTCTCCTTGAGGTCTACACACCAAAAAGTAATTCTTATAATATCACGTGAATTAAAAAAGTGCATTTGAATGAATAAGAAGTGTTGAAATCAATTTCCTATATGATATTCCCATTTCTGTGAAAATAAAGGCCTGATCAATTTCCTATAATCAAATTTTTTTTGTTTCCTATATGATATTTCCCGTTTCTGTGAAGATAAAGGCATGTGACAGATAGCTTGTTAAATGACACCATCATATATAGAAGGGGAGTGATTTCTATACCCCAAATTATTATCAATACTCTTTTTTTGTCATCTAGTAAAAGTTTCATGTGTAAAATTTTACTAAAAGACAAAAAAAAAAGGTATAGATTAATGGCCGGTATCAATTTGGGGATGTGAATATCAACTACCTATGAAAATCGTAACACCACCGTCAAGTAATATTAAAAGGAATCACTTGGTAGTACTTATACTATTAGTTATTAGGCTCCATTACTTTTTGTCTAAATGAATTTTTTGTATTTTTACTTTTAATAGTTTTATGTTTAGTTTTTCATCGTAATTTTTGGGATTAATCATTCTTGTCGATGTGAGGAATAAAAAGTACGAGAATAAAAATGTGGACTGAAGTTGAAAAAAAATCATATCAAACGACACTTTAGACAAAAAGATAGCTCTATTTGATACTTTTTTCGTCTTTAGTAAAAAAAAAATTCTATTGGTCATGATCTTTTATTTTTAGACTCCTCTCGTCGAGATCGACGATCACAAAATATAGAATGTTATTGTAACAAAAATTTAACAAAGACGAACAAACACACGAAATACCCAAAAGACAAAAAGACCTTAGGAGAATGGAGCCTTAGTTCTTCCTTATTTTTTTTGTTTTGTCTTGACTGTCAGGTTGTCCGAGCCAATTTACGAGCATCTTGATTACTTCCTTCCCTGTCCGATCAAAGATATGTCATCCACGTCGAGACTAAAAAATTCACAAAAAAATTACTTTCTTTCTTACCCCAGCCACATATCAAATCCCAATTAATTATGTAGCGAGCAAATCAACCAACAAACCGGACTAACCTTTATTGTCTTACGTTAACAATGACTTTACTTAGCATCTTCGTGGGAGATTCTCTAACAATCTTTTTGAAAAACGAGTAGGAGTGGGGAGGACCAATAATTACCACCTTTTTCTGTTTTTAACAGCAGTTGTTTAATTAATTACCTCGATCCGTGATCATGATATACAACTGTTTAGATTTTACGGCACTGACCCGCGTAGTATTTGACTTTTTGGGACGAGAAGAAACGTTGCATCTTCAAATCGAATATTCTATCGATACACGTACGAATACAACCTGAGAAACGAAGCAAAGTTTTTTTTTCTTTTCAGAATGTCTAAGTACCCGGAAAATATACACATAATTTACCAAGAAATTGAAAATCAGTGGCCCAGATTCACGGAGTAAATCTGAACCATTGATTTTTGAATTCTGGGTCAATTCTGTGTATTTTTTCTGGGTATGTAGTAGTGTTTTTTTTTTCTTTTCTTTTTGTCATTCGATATACATCAGATGGAGGGTTAGCGGGAGAGTTAGTGAATTAGTTCAGAGGGATCTAGAAGCTATCCATAGCCCCTAAACCCCAAACGCCTCTGCCGAGACTCGAATTCTAGTCTCGCTTGTGGGAGAACCAGGAGATAACTGCTAGACTACAAGCCATTGGTTACGAAGCGAAGCTTACATGCATTTAAACATTAGTTTATGTTATGTACGCATACGTGTATAAATACTAGGGGTGGGCGTCGGATCGTGTTGTGTTGAAATGACCTGCTTTACTAATTGTGTCGAAAATTAAACTCTAACCCGACCTGTTAATATTCGTATCGTGTTCGGATTGACACGATTAACTTGTAAACGACCTATTTACACATATTTGACTCGAACCCAACACTAATTGACACGATTAATTCGTGTCATTATCGGGTTATGCGGGTTAATTCAGGTTAATTCTCGAGTTATGCGGGTTAATTCGTGTCATTCTCAGGTTACCGTGTCGACACGAATAGACGAACAGGTTAATTCGTGTCATTCTTGGGTTATGAGGGTTGAGCCCGAACCTGACCTATTTACTAATCGTGTTTTCGGGTCGTGTCATATACGTGTTTCGTGTCAGAAATACTCAATACTAACCCGCTAACTTCGTGTCGTGTTCGAATTGTATTATCGTGTTGTGTCATACATTCCCACTCCTAATAAATACACGTATACTAGTCCAATCTTGAATTGGGTCGCAACATGTGTCTGAGAAAATGCAGTTTATTGCGTTGGAATCTCATTTAATGCGTCATTTTATTGTGGCCGGCCAGAGGCACATCTAGAATTGGTAAGGTCAAATGTCTCAATGAACCAATAAAATGTAGTAGTAGTTTTAAAGAAAAAATTAAACTCGATGGGATGAATTGACCCACTTAACTCTTTCTACCTTCTCTCTTCCGGCTGACTATTTGAGCTACCTCGTATATTCTTTTTCCGGATCACAATGAGTCGGTTCGGTTCGGGTATTGCCATATCTGAGCTCATTACCCGAAACTAGATGATTACCCAGAATCGAAACCCGAACGGATAGGGAAAATTGTAACCATAACTGAACTAATCGGGGATCCGTTCGATTCGGGTACTCCCCGTTAAATTAGAAAACAAAATAAAATTCAAATAATTATTAATGATATTCAAATATGAAAATCAGTTAAATTGGAAATGCCACAGATTCGTCAATTAAAAAGGTTTGCAGATATGCATCTAGATATTTTAAATGCAAAACTAATATACATCTAAGTAGAATTCAATGCATTGAAGCTATACACATGCTAAACTTCTACATATGACGGGTAATTTTATAGTTACATATATCCAATTCGGTTCGGTTCGGGAAATGATTCGGTTGTCAGCTCAAACCATAACCGAAACGAACCCATTCGGTTATCTCACGTCCCATACCATATCCGCACCCACGTGGAATATTTCGGTTATGGTTCGGGGAAAAAACCGGTTACGGATTGAGTACCCATCAATTCGGTCAAGATTGTCATCCCTAATTCTTTTTTATCAATTAATAAGGTTGTGTTTCCCAAATAATAAAATCGGATAGAATAGGAGATTTTATAAAAATCATTCTTCAAATGCTAAAAGCTAGGAACTAATTTTATCAAAACTAGATTTTATTGGAAAATTGGTAAATAAGGAGGATGGAGATTTTATCAAACTAGATTTTATTATTTGAAAAAACAATGTGATTTTATCATCCCTCCATAAAACTCAACTAAAATGGAAATTCTCATTTTATCTCATTGGAAAACTCAGCCTATTGAAGGGAGAACATGTTACCCTTTTTTAAAGTTTACTTTCTATATTTCGTTATATATCAAAACCTCTGGCACATTAAGGTTAAAAGCCTTCTATATACATACAAATGTACTCCTATATGTTAACACTGATTTACCCATGCGATCAAACACTAAACAAAGGATAACTTCAAGAGTAAATAAGCACTAAACGATGGAACGTATAGGGTGCTAAATGCTAATCGAGTCAAACAAGCCGGATATAGTATTGCTCAAGCTTGGCTCAGACTCTTTTTACACTTGCTTAGGCTTGGTTTAAGTTTAAGGATACTTTTTGGAACCCCATTCCACTAACTCCAAAAGCCAAAAGTCAGTTTATTGCGTTTTTCGAGATTAGTCATCCCTTCACAAGGCATCGCATAAAAAATCATAAAAAACCAACGTATTTTTTGAGTTCTCACATAGAAAACCAAAAAGCAAAAAAAAAATCAAGTTAGTGTCACACCCTAAGTATTCAAATTAACTTCACATTTGGACTTTTGTGATCATGATAAGCGTTTCTTGGCTCGTGAAATGTGGAACTTTTTGGGGACAAAATCCTAGGAATTGCTTTGTGGAAGATTTTATTGGATTCTGTGAAGTAGCATTGCCTTTCCATAAGTCGGTGAAAAAAGGATAATCCTACTGGTACAGAAAGAAACAGCACAAAAAACGTACAGAGTTGTTCTGGGGCCTACTTTTGGATCCCACACGAATGATCCGAACTGTTCATTCATCTTAGAATAATTTTCCAAGGGGCCTCGCGAAAAATCAGCTCAATCGGACGTGCCTAAGTGCTCGATCCATAACCCACCCCGTTTCATTTAAATCACCCCGTTTCATTCAAAACATTTGCATGAAACGGGGTGGGTTATGGATCAAGCACTTAGGCACGTCCGATTGAGCTGATTTCTTGTGGTGCCCTTGGAAAATTATTCTAAGATGAATGAACGGTTTGGATCATTTGTGTAGGACCCGAAAGTGGGCCCCAAAACAGCTCTGTACGTTTTCTGTGCTGTTTCTTTCTGTACCAGTAGCAAGGTCCGTGAAAAAATTTCTCATTCGGATACACAAATGAGTAGGAAATGTAGTAGGCCGAAGGTCCCAAAGGTCTAAATAAAAGAATGTCAGATTTTATATATATCTTTATGGAGTACTATATATTAATTTACTCCTATTTTTACCATACTTACAGATTGATCCCTTGTTCGTGAGCCTATCGCGCCAAACATCCATACGCTCAATGTTGAATTGAATTTCTCAACAAACAATCAAAACTGAATGAGCTTCGCTTGTATTATTTGTGAACAAGCTTGACCGAGCCCAAAGTCGAGCCGAGATGTTCGGTTCATTTAACAGTCCTGATCTTATACTTTCTAACCTTTAATTCCTCTAGAAACATTATAACTCAAAATAGTGGCATTAGCCAACTGATGCAGGAAGAGGAGGAGGAGAATGATGCAATGAAAGTAGAAAATTAACATTGAATGAAGAAAACAAGAAAAATATGTAGAGCTACAAAGAGGAGATATTAAATGACCATTTAGGAGAGAGGAAGGGAGCTAGCCCAAGAGAGAGCCATAACACTTCAATTCATGAAGTGAGAGGTTCATAGATCCCCCTCTCTCTTCCTCTTCTCCTCTTTTCCCTTACCTTAGCCCTACAATATGATTTACAACGTCAAATTGGTATAACTTCTATACGATAAAAGGGAATGTAAAAATTATTTCTTTTTATGCTTTCTAAATTTTTTTGTCACAAAGGTTCAAATCCAAGTCCGATAAAACATATATCACTATCTATATAAATATAGATAAGTTCATACGATCGAATAGAAAGTAATTTGCTTTTGTTGATACAGAATTCTGTATGGCTGAATTCCACCAAGGTGATCTACTTGGAAAATGGAAGTATTAATTGGGAATGTATATATATAGAAGCAATATTAGTACAACTTAGCCTCCCACTTCCATTTTTTTCGAGAATAGAGAGAAAATATTATTGATCACTGGGCAATGCTGGTACAGTAGGAGTTAAATGATGCAACCGATCACAGACGCAGGGAGACCTGCAAGACCATTACATCTATCCTACACAACAAAACACAGTGAATCTAACCTACACAACAAAACAAAACACAGTGAATACATGCATTCTAAAATCCACCTCCAAGGCACCACCGCGACGAGAATCCGGCAACCCTGTAAAACAAAGCTCCGCACAAACAAAAAAACTTCCTGCCAAACGGACTTCGGACAAGCTTTAATTGGGGCGGGCTTCGGACAAGCGGCATGCGAAGCTCTATGGACCTACCAGCTCAACCACATAGCTCTATGGACCGGCCCAACGGCAGCGAAGTAAAAACGGGCTTCAGACAAGCTTTAACGGGGCTGCCCACTTCCATTTTAGAAAAGGGGTAGAAAACAATCTCTTTCTTGCAATATTCTAAAATGACAACCATGTCTAGGGGACCTAGACCTTGTTCGTTTGGGGTTTTCAATCCCGATTTTGAAAATCCTCCCTTGTTCGGTTTCAAAAAGGGTTTTAAAGACCGGTTCTCAAAAACCACCAAACAAGGCAACAAAACACACTGATGCACACTTTTGAAAACCACTAGATTTTGGATTTTGAAGACCGGTTCTCAAAAACACATCCAAACAAGGTGCTAGTATTTAAGGTAAGTAGGCATGCAACTTTGCAAAAATGAAATTAACAGTCTGGATAATAGTTGTGTAAATGTGTTAAAAGTGTTAAACACAGATTTTAAGAGAAGTCATCTCCTCGTAAACATCAACTTTTTTAACACTTTTAGTCCGTTTAGCAATTTTGGGAAACTGTCCCCAAGTTACGTGTCACGAGAGAGTGACGAATTGAACAAGGGGTACTATTAATATGCTTCATAAATTTTGAATCCACATTGTAGATGGGTTGACAGTTGGACAAGTCAAATGGTAAATGTAGATTGTACTATTTATTTTTATTTTAGTGCCGTCCTATATAAAGCGAGCCACGTAAATTTCTTGTAGATTAATTATTTTAGTTTAATCCAGTAAACTAACCAAACAAAAGTCAATTTATTTAGTAGCAAATAAATATGCGCCATTGGTTTATGTAAAAAACAACACAAACTCTCAAAAAAGGACAAATAAATTTAGGATCCGTACTAGGAGAACTGATTGAGATGCAGCGACGGTGCACACCAATTTAGGGGTTGCACATTAGTGATTTCAGTCGTTCATTAAACTTAAAATAAATTTTCGAGCGTTCTTTCAGAAACATAAACTCAACGGAATAACACTAAGTTATTGTCTTTCACAAAAAAAACTCAACAGAATTGTCTCAAGTGCTTGACCAATGTTTATATTTTTCATTTGGTTAAGAAGTCTGCATTCTGAATAAAAAATGAGTACATTGGATCAAGCACTTAAGATTATCTTATTGAGTTGATATTTCACAAAGTAAGTTCAAAAAATATTTTCAAATGAATAAACGGATAGAACCATTAACGTGAGATCTATAAGCGAGCCCTGTATGCTGATTTGTTCATCATTACTCAGGTTCTATTCCATTAACTCAAAAAGCCAAAAGCCAGCTTATTGTGTTTTTCGAGACAGGTCATCCCCTCACAATACATCACATAAAAAACCACAAAAAATCAACACATTTCTCGAGCTCTCACTTAAAAAAAACCAAAAAGTCAAAAAGTAAAAAAAACCAAGTTAGTGGCTCACCCCTCATTAGTGCCTGTACAATTATTTTTAGATGGATTGGAGAAAAAAACGGAGAAAACTACCTTGGTGCTTTTCTCTGCCACGTTGCAGATTGATCCTCACCCACTTGTCACGCCCCTACTGAGCCGCCAGCGTCCTCTCTCTTGTGTATCCTGCACCATCCCACATCAAAATAAAATCTCTAGAGTTTGAAAATAAATAACCCCAGAGCGACAAAAAGCGAGAGATAGAGAGTATCGAATTTAGCACAAAAAAAAAGAGAGAGAGAGGATCGAATTAACAACCGCTTGAGTGTTTTTTTTTTTCTTTTCATTTTAACTGTCAAAGCTTAAATATCCTGGCTAACTTAATTGGATGTCCGAATCAACTTGCAATCTTACACGTACCTACAATTAATTTTGGGATGAGATAAACACAGGATATAACTTCTGGTGCTCCAAGAGTTTTCTGGGGCTTGGTCATAGTTACTTTTCTCTGTTCTCGAATAGAAATCTTTTGTTTTCAAAAAAAAAATAGAAATCTTTTAAGTGCTGAATGATTTTTTTAAAAAAATACTTATATTCTTCGGATAAAATAAAAAATACTTTTGTACAACCAGTTAATCTCTTTTCCGATTCGATCAAACGTAAGTATATTCGTAAAAAAATACTCTTATTTTCTTGCAATTTAATCCAAGAAATCGAACTCTTATCGAGTGGAGAATAAATCCACCAACCAACCGAGGACTAACCCTTTGAGCTAACCGCTTGATATTTAAAACCTCATTACGTCACACCAAATCACTCTCTCTCTCTCTCTCTGTGAGTCCTTTTGTTGCGTATTGACTTCCCTCCGCCCCAATCCACCGGTATTCCTTCCACCTCCGGCGACTCCACCTTTTCCGTGTTCCAGCTAACTTCTCTCTCTCTCTCTCTCTATATATTTATATATATTATACCTATATTCATTCAGATATATATACCTATCTACCGCTATTAATCACAACACGTAACCGTCCCTAAATAGAATCAAACCTCCCCGCCTCAATTTCCTAATTTACTCTCTCTCTACGAAGAAAATGCTAAACGTCTGCCCATTTTTCAAGGGCAATCGATTGTGTCCAATGATTGTCGTCTCCGTCTGATATGCATCCGTTTTGCTGCGTCTCCACCGTCAACGAACGCGGTTCAGGTACCTTGCCGGAGATTCCTCCGCCGTCCATGCAGTCGGAAATCTCCGCCGCCTCCAGCGGCAGGAGATCCGACGATTTCGGGCGCCGGAGCCAGAGAACTGTTGTGCCGGCGTCATCGGCGGCGGAATTAGTGCCTCCGCCGCGCACGGTGGCCCACGGCGATCAAAGAGAGGTGAAGATAAATGATATAGTGGGGAGTGGAATATCGGGGATGCTGTATAAGTGGGTGAATTACGGGAAGGGGTGGCGGCCGAGGTGGTTTGTGTTGGCTGATGGAGTTTTGTCGTATTATAAGATTCATGGACCTGATAAGATTGTGGTGAGTCAGGAGACGGAGAAGGGATCGAGAGTTATTGGGGAGGATTCGCTGCGCCAAATCTCCAAGCGGAAGACTGGTGGATCGCGTCTACGACGGAAGCCTGTTGGTGAAGTTCATCTCAAGGTCTCTCTCTCTCTCTCTCTCTCTCTCTCTTATACCTATCTTTCATCTTTGTATGAATGTGTGCATATGTCCGGACTAATCGCACATAGTTGCATTTCCATTCATCGTGCTGTTGCCATATCTCGGAAGGCTCCTAGATTTTCTTGATCTAGTACTAACCTAAGTCACATCATGCTTGAGCAGCGCGAGCGCGAAAACATCTTTAATAAACTTCCGAATTACTAAAATTCGTGAGCGAGAATTTAGAGTAGCGAAGAGCGAGAGCGGGAGTGCAGGGTCCTAGTGAACGATAATTTTTTTATTTTTTTTTAATCCACAATGAGAGGATTATGTAACTAACGTACTAAAGCTATTCAAATTTGGTTACACATAATCCTTCGTAGCCTCCTGTCGGAACAAATTAAATGTCCTCTTGTTTAACTTTTGGAATACTTGGTCTGTTTGCTTACACAAAACTGTTTCCCTATTCTGTGTTGGTTTAAATTTATATTACCTTAATTACGATTATTCTACTATACGATCTACACAAAGCAATTTTCTCTCATTTATGTTTGCAAGTTTAGTGGTACCAGAAGTGCGTAAGAGTGATGATTCAAGACCAGGAGATACCAAAGAGTGATCATTTCAAGTATTTAGGCTCTATTATTAGTCAAGATGGAGAAATTGCAGATGATGTGACCCATAGGATCCAAGTGGGGTGGCTCAAGTGGAGAAAAACGCTACTGGTGTACTGTGTGATAAGAGGGTACCCACAAAATTAAAAGGTAAATTCTATAGAAATGCCATAAGACCAGTGATGCTTTACGGGACATAATGTTGGTCTATTAAGAAACATCAGGTGAACAAGATAAGTGTAGCGGAAATGAGAATGTTGAGGTGGATGTGTGGTAAAGACTATAGACGAGATAGGATTAAAAATGAAATAGTCCGCGAGATGGTAGGTGTAGTACCTATAGAGGAGAAGTTGAGGGAAAATACGCTTAGGTGGTTTGGGCATGTCTATTGTAGACCAGCGGATGCAGTAGTTAAGAGAGCGGATAGGATAGCCTTGAGTAGCAACGCTCCGGGGAGGGGAAGACCCAAATTGACATTAGAGGCGGTAGTGCGCAAGGATTTGAGTCTACTAGGGCTAAGTGAGCAAGCAACACTTGACATAGCTCAATGGAAGAAAATGATTCATCTAGCCGACCCCAATTGATTTGGGACATAAGGCTCGGGTTGGTTTGGTTTGGTTTGGTTATCCTGTTTTCTGCCGAATGCTAATTTGGTGTGATCCTTCTTTAAGTTATTGCCTACGATTCAGATTACCAATATATGAACATCAAACTTCCATTATCTGTATCAGTAAACTATGGTGATTTGGGTAACTTGCAATTAGAGAATGAATTGGGTGGAATGTTTACACAGGAGCTGTGGGTCCCACAGCATTGTGACTGGATGTTTACACCAGCTCACGTCACGTGTAACATCTACCAATACTACGGTGAAAAATGCTCTCGGAAAGAGATGATTGGCGGGTTCATTAAATCATGCATTTGCGACACATCACTAGCCAACTCTGTATCTTAAATTGGTCACTGTAGCATTATAAGTTTTAGGAAAATTTAGCCACTACTCCAAGAGAGGTTTGGTTAGCCCCGATGTATGTTAAACAGAACGTAGAACGGCGCAAAGTACGAGAAAAGTACATAAATATATGTGAAAATGCTTCATAAAATGTGGAAAGTGCATTGGTATGCTAAGTTTTAGCAGTATTGGCTCTACCTTGACTACCGCCCATTTGAAGGTTATAGTGGATTTTATTTTTCTGCTTGGTTAATTTTGAAGACAATATCATTGAATCAATTCTCGTTGTGGCATTGCAGGTTTCATCAATACGTGAGAGCAGGTCAGATGACAAGAGGTTCTCTATTTTTACTGGTACTAAGAGGCTGCATTTGAGGGCTGAGTCTCGAGATGATCGAATGGCTTGGATGGATGCATTGCAAGCTGTGAAGGACATGTTCCCAAGGCTATCAAACAGTGAATTAATGGCTCCTGTGGATAATGTTGTTGTGTCAACAGAAAAGTTGAGGCAGCGGCTATTGGAAGAAGGTGTGAGTGAGGCAGCGATACAAGACAGTGAGCAGATTATGAGGAACGAGTTTGCAGTGCTTCAGAATCAGCTTATGGTGCTGAAACAGAAGCATTGGCTCTTCCTTGACACGCTGCGGCAGTTAGAGGTACATGTAATGATTAGTAGGAAAAATCATGATAATTGTATTGGGACTTCTTCTTTGGTTTCTACTGCACAGAGTCCAATAGATCTTAGTGCTTCAGAATCCCCACCAAATTAACTGCTTTGCTGCTGGAGATTTGTGACTTTTTTTCCTTTTTGCTTTTGTGTGTAGAGTTGTGAAGTAGTGGTTTTGCATTAAGGTTTTGTATAGATTCTTATATGGGGAGGATTTAAAACAAAAGAAAAAAAAATTATGTGGGGAGAGGGATTCAGAAATTGTTCATTTTCAGACATGTTATTTCAATGAATTCTTTTAATTCCGATAACTGTGTTGTTTAGTCTTGTTTTGTACTGATGATAAGATTGCTTTGTTTCAATGGAATTGCAATAAGATGTTTGTATTCATGCCTATCGTTCTTGACTCCCTTCTGCTCTATTGTCTCATCTTGTGGGTCTGCTGTTTCTCTTGTTTAAATAAGGGCCTGATATATCGGGTGGAATGCTGGCTGGTTCCTCTATTTTGTGTTGCACTTCATGGTGAGAACTTAGGTCTCACATTGACTGTTCACTTATTTAGCTTAACTTACTGGGTTGGGTCATAAATCGTTCTATGCATATCCAGAATCTTGTTTGGGTATGCATGATCTCATGTTTGGCTGGTCAGTATTTTTATTTCCTTTTCTGGATGTCTTCTAAGATCCGCTATTGTCTCCTGTGAAATTTGATATTTCAGTTTTTGTAGTCTTCTAGGGAGAATGCATCCTTGCTTCCGACAATGACTACGTATGGCTTTGCTACCTTTGACGTTTCATACCTCATCGGTTTTTGCTTTCCTTGATGATTTCTTGTGGTTTTAAGATAGGGATTTGTCTGTTTGACAGACTAAAGAGTAAACACTTGCTTTGATTTTTACACTTTTTGCGGTCTTTTGCCCGCCTTGCAAATTGAGGTGCTCACAACATGTGCGTGTGCCTATAATTGGCATTGTTGCAATTCACAGTAGGTATCTGGGATGAACCAATTTAATATCCAATAATCATAAGATACACGGTATGAGTTGCATTGTTCAGGTTGCTACTGCAAGGAATCAATTTATCCACATTTTAGGGTTTGGAGGCATCCAACCCCCGAAACCAATGAATAAAATACCACCCATTCATTTTTGTGCAGTCTGGACTCTTCGTCACAAACTGGATGCCCTGGGGAGTGTTGGAGCCTTGTCCCCCACTTTTGTGAGTTACCCATGCTCGTGCCTATGTCTAGATGTCTCCCCACCTACTAATGAGTATGTGTATCTATGGATTGTAATAACTGATAGCATACTCAATAATGTGATAGGTTCACAATAATGTGAGACCCCCACATAGTCACATCTCTTATCATAGAGGCAGTGCCTGGCCTATTACATATGTTTCTCATCAGTCATAGAAAGAAAAGCTACAATCGATACAAGAAGTACACAAAAGGCGAGGGTTACATGGAGGAGTTGTTACAGTGTGGCCATTTGATACGATCCATAGGTCTGTCAACGAGGAAGTGATGGTTGGAAATCTACGAGCAAGCGATGCAATGCATAAGTTAGCTATGTGTCTCAAACTCTCAAGTAATTGGGTGGCATTTATTGGTAGTGCTAGGGGTCAGGGAAAAGCAATAATAATAGCATTGGATGTTTAGTTGTTGGCGTCCAATTTTGTTTCCTGTATGTTTTGTTAGCAGGTAGTACTGCAGCTGGTAGTTTACTTATAGTGGTCTTTGTTGTGACCTGGCAGTGCTGTCAGCAGCAATGCTGGTAGTGTTGTTATGGTCATGTTACTAAGAGTCGAGCATTTGAACTAAGTCAATGTTTTCTCTTCTGGGTGCATTTGACCTTAGTGAGAGCTTTCTCTTGGTTATTAATTTTTACTAAAACACTTGGCTCTTGACATTTTAACTAAAGACTTGGCCCTTGACACAATGGAATTGCAAAAAAAAAGTTCATCTGGCCAACTCCAATTGGGTGGGATACAAGGCTTGGTTTGGTTTGGTTTCTACGGTCTCCTGAAGAATGTTTTTCTTCAAGTCAGTTTTTAAATCTCTTGTTGAACCCTTCATACGTGTTTCTATATCAAGAGTTCTTGTAAACTTATTTTCCCAATGACAATTTATTTTCTGAGGACTATGAAGAATCTTAAGCCAAGAACCAAAACTAGGTTGGCCTCGAGCAGGAACAAATGGCTGACTTGTGGCAGCCAATCCGTAGACCTAGAATAAGTTACATATGCTTATGCTTCTCTTAATGAGATGGAGAAAGAAAATCTGAATTTTTGGCAATTAGCATCGCCAGATTGTTTGAATTCTGACCTTATGTTTTTGCTGAGATCTTATATGTGTAGTTGTTTGTGCAGACAGAAAAAGTGGATCTGGAGAATACAGTAGTTGATGAGAGCCAAAGACAATTAAAGGAGCTGGAACCTTCATCTGGCCTAAGGCAAGACAAATCTAGTGGTATGCTTTGAAGAATATTCTTCCATGTTTTCTGGGCTTAGTGTTGGCATTATCAGCACATGTACCCTTACATGATTGGTCATGGTAACTCGGTTAAGATGCTTGACTTTATTTATGTTGAGCCTATTGCCAAGGAACCTCCGAATTTCGTAAGGAAGTACTTCTTTGAATCGGTAAAGGTTGTCTTGTGATATGGCAAGAAATCTTAAGGGGGGTTATTCTTATTGCCAACTTGACTTCACAACTGCCCTGGAAATTGAGCGATGCCCGGCAATCCATGATACCCCATTTAATAGTTTCCAGTTTGTTAAATTTATAGTTCAATAGAAAGCTATTACAATTTATGATCCTTTAAGTAAGTTGGAAATTAAATTTTCCACTTTTGTCAATTTGGATTCCAGGGTTCGTAGACCATTTCTTGTGCAATAGATTTTAGTGGTAGATTCTCCTGCGTGGATTGGGGATGCATTGGTTCTTTGTTTTTCTTGTTCTTCTCTAGCTTCACACGGTTGGCCTCCCATGATGTCCCAATAAAGCTTAGCCCACCGTAGAGTTAATGTAAGAAGAATCATTCTAAATTTCTCCACTGCTAAGCGGAAAAGAGGAAGTGGAAGACCCGGAGTAAAAGGAACAGGATCAGCTGGTGAACTTAAAAGTCACATGCTCTGTGGATAGATATTTCCTCTATCAGGATGCAAGGAAAGTGCGTCAAAAGTCCATGGTGCACGATGAACAGAAGCAGTTATCATGTCCAACAACTCAACCTTGGCTTTTGAATTGAAGCGCGGCAAAGGCTTTTGTCCTGATCTATGCCTTGTTTCTTGTTAGGTTATACTTCTTTCCAAAAGTGATGATGTTGCTGCTCGATATGTGAGAGACATAATAGCTATTCAGTATAAGTTGCTTGTTACTCTAGAAAATGGATGAAGATTCTATTTTTAGAAACATCGTAAGCCTTGTGTTGTGTGCTTAGTATCAAAAATCAAGCTTCAGATGTTCTTCTTTCCTCAACGTATAGACCACACTCTGGTTGCATAATTGTGTAAAGTTTTGTTATTAATTTTTTCCAAGACTTTGCACGCGCAGGGTTATATTTTTGATGTAGCAAAATAAAGGTGAAATGTACTTCCCATCGTAGGGATATTCCAAAATGTGAGAGCATGAAGGCATTAGTCGGTTGACTCGGTTCTTTCTTGTTTTATGGTATATTTGGTCTAGATCTGTTCTCCAGTACATTAAAAAAAAAAAAAAAAATGCTTCCATTCTCTGTTTGTGAAACACAAGAGAGGGAAGAAGGCAAAATGGTATTGGTTCTTTCCTCTTCTATTGTTACTTCTGCTGCCTATTTAACCTTTGTACTAGGATTTTCTTATTTCCTTATCAAATTTCTGCCCTTTTCGACAGAAGGAACTGTAAGCGATTCTGAAGATGACCATGAAAGGGGTGATGCTGCAGAAGAAGAGACAGATGATGATGAGAATGCATTCTTTGATACTCGTGATTTTCTCTCATCAAGTTCTTTTAAAAGCAGTGGTTCTGATTTGCGGACATCATCTGTCTCTTCTGATGAAGAGCTTTATTCTTTTGAATCTGAGGATGATGTTGACCCTTCTATTAAATCTGTTGGAAAGAACTTTCCTCATGTTAAGCGCCGGAAGAGGTTGCCTGAGCCTGTTGAGAAGGAGAAAGGAGTAAGTCTTTGGTCCATGATCAAAGATAATATTGGGAAGGACCTGACAAAAGTTTGTCTCCCTGTCTACTTTAACGAACCTCTCTCTTCACTGCAAAAATGTTTTGAAGATTTGGAATATTCGTATCTTATTGACCGGGCATATGAATGGGGGAAAAGGGTAAGTTCATGGTGAGAACTTAAAAGCAATTACAATTACTCTTTAATGGTTGTGTTTTTTGCATTGAATGTCTGAATAATCAGCTCGTATAATGTCTAATAAATGTGCTTCAAGTTCTGTTAGGGTCTTCTAATTGGATTATGCTCTTTATTTCGTGCTAGTTTCTTTTTTCTTAGTGGTTATCCACTTTCAATGTAGTCAGCTATTGAGATTATAAATGCATACGTTATACTACTGGTAATTGTAGGAAAATTCAATCCTTTGCCTGTTGTGAAGTTCTGTAAAAAAAAGAGAAACCAGATCAATTGTTCGATAGAAAAAAAAAAAAAAAAAAAAGATGCAACAAAATTATGTAAGCTTTGGTCGACCTCGCTCGAGTGTTATCTTGATTTCTTCAACTAGAAACAAAAAGATTTTGAAATGTGCCTTTATATTGGTGTTCAAGATTGGGTTTCTTCCTTGGAAAACCCAGATTGCATTGCATTATCTCTTCAACCATTGGTCATTCGGTAACGGAGTTCTCAGAGAAAAGAGATCAAGGCCAAGAGTTTTGTGAAGGGATTGAATCAATAGAGGTTTACTAATCAGAGCCATCGGTGAATGGA
This sequence comes from Gaultheria prostrata, assembly GCA_036023075.1. Lineage (NCBI taxonomy): Eukaryota > Viridiplantae > Streptophyta > Magnoliopsida > Ericales > Ericaceae > Gaultheria > Gaultheria prostrata. The sequence goes on along the minus strand of JAXBDA010002053.1, from coordinate 11,576 downwards.
AATCAAGTTCCTCAGCATTGACGAAAGGATCTTGGTGTTGGGTGTTCTAAATGAGGCTGATTCCTAGCTTGTTGAATCCGCTTGACTTTTGATTCAGCATTGAATGTTTTAGGGTTCTTGTTTTTTGTCCCTAGTAAAGTTGCTCCCTGAGGTTTCCACGTAATAGTACTGTTTACACTTGCATCTTTTATTTTCTTCTGGATTGATTACTTTGGATGACCATAGAGAATGAATATGGACCGAATAATGGTGAGCTAAATTTTAGATTTCAAGTAGTGATACTATTCAACTTGTTCTCCATCTGAAAGTCCAATATATATGATGGACGAAATTAGAGAAGTACTTCAATATTTGAGAACAAATTGTTGGCTTTCTGTAACGCAACACGTGCATGGAATTTGTACAGCTATATAAACATCACTTTAATTTGCATTATTTCCAGTTGATAGAATAAGTAGAAGAAGAGCATAAGCGAACCCAAAAAAAATGCAGAACGTGATGGACACTGCAATGTACTCATACTTCATTATGCTAAATTAGCAACTATTTCTTATGGTCTGACTGTGAGGAGTTAGAGTGAAAGATTTGGCTACACACTATTTGTATTTTACTCATTGAAGTAGAAATAAATCGTTTTCCACGTTTTTAGATTGGAAAAAGTTGTGAACAAAGTGTCCAGAATCCAGATGTGTATTTTAGAAGGTTATATATCATATACAATTAGGATTTTATAATCGAAACAGTTCAGAGGAGGAATTAATAGATATAAATTGTTGCCTTTTTATTCTTTTGTGGATCCCAAGTTACCTTTTCAAACTTGGACCATGTTTAATTTGTGGCAAAGCGATGGGATGCGTTTCTCCAGATGGCCAAAACATGTCAGATTCTTGAAAAGTATACATATTTGTATGGCACATTTTGACATGTGTCCAGCATGTACGTGTCCAATACAAACATGGCACCTTTGTAGAAATATCCATGATTCTTAGGGCCACATTGGAAAGAACAATAGACGCACAAACCAAGGACCTCCAGTGTTTTTTCTGTTACAGTCAGATGTTAATATTTAATCCAACTCTGGCATAAACAAATTTGCTTCCTACTTAAGAGTGTCATTTACTACAATATTTTTTTATTAGGAAAGAAAGTTAGGTTGAACTTTTTCTTCTTTGGGTTGAAAGTCGACCTACGCACTTGGTGAACAGCCTTGAATGCCCTTGACCCTTGGGCTATGACTGGTTTGTTTCATTCGTGAGTTTGTTTTTAGAAAAGGAAATTAAATTGAGTTTGTGTCATTCCTGTTCCAAGTTAAGTTTGTTCTTAGTATAAGCATCTTTTGTAAGATGGGGGATAAAGATCTGGGCTTATAGCGTTAGGATAATGAATAAAGAAGAAAAGAGTGAATTTTTATAAAAACAGGTATTATAGTTCAGCTGTAAAGCAGCAAGAGGAAAACTTATGCATGGACTGGATTCAAGTCTAGGTTCAAAGCACAGAATCAAGTGAAGAAAGGTGGTGGAAAATTAGATGAAAAGAGGATTGTTGTTATTTGGATGAAGCGGGATTGATGCTTACCTAAGGAGAATGCACCTCATTCATAACTGCATAATAATTAGAAGTTCTAGTGTGCGATTGTTTATTGTCCCTTAACATGTCATTTTCCTTATCCTCTTTATCATGTTGTCTCTTCTTTTTATCGTACGTATGCCTTTTTTTGGCATCTGCTTTGTTGCCTTCATGGGTAGTCACAACTTTCTTAGACAGTTAGTTAGGTGGACTTTGATGGTCAATTGTTACAATAATCGTTCATCTTCAACTTATATGTGTCTCGATAACCATGTTGGTTGAGGACTCAATAATGTTTGTCATTCAGTTTTTCTTATTATCTCCTTTACAGAGAAGGCACCCCTAATGATGTGCCTATACTTTAAGGACATTTGCCGTAGTTATAATTAATTTTCAAGTTCTATTTGCAGTCAGAACCTTGCCTCGATTGTTTAACTAGAAAAGAGTGCTTAATAAAGAGAGAATCTCTAGGGAAGTTGCTAAAGCATCCAACTCAAAATCTATTAGCAATGAGTGGGAGCTTGCCCAAGCTCATATACTATCTTCAGAGGTTATAATTAATCAATGTGGACAAGCTCTAACACTCTCCGCACGTGAACCCTGACCCGTACGTGGAGAGATAAACAACAGATTCATAACTTTGGGATTACAACGAAACAAGGTGCATTATGGCACAAACATCGGGGTAATCAACCAATAGAGTCTTGTCTAAAATCCTCCGAAAGCCTAGCTTTGATACCATGTTAAAGCATCCAACTCAAAACCAATTGGTAATAAGTGGAGAGGCCGCCCAAGCTCATATACTAGCTTTGGAGGTTATAATTAACCAATGTGGGACAAGCTCTAACATAATTTATAAATTACGAAGAGGAATAAGTATGTAATGTGGATGAAAAGAATCTTCGTAGTGACCTCCCTGCATGCAGAAATAGTCAGTTAGCTGTTGTAAAAGTCGTTATATTTCGGTATAGAAATAATGTCAACGGGAGTATCTGTTGTTCTTTTAACAATTTTGCGTACTTGGTTATTTAAGCCTTATACGTTGCCTGCCTGCAGTACATACTTCTTCTAAACTCTCTCATTGCATTGTCAGGGTAACAGCCTTATGAGGATATTACATGTTGCTGCATTTGCTGTATCTGGATATGCTTCTACTGAAGAAAGACATTGCAAGCCATTTAATCCATTACTGGGGGAGACCTATGAGGCTGAATATCCAGATAAAGGCCTTCGGTTTTTCTCAGAAAAGGTTTCACTTTTATACAATGGAATTCGTGTTGATTTTTGTGTGTAGTTCAAGATAACTAAATGGATATTCTTCTCTGTTTTATATTTCCCTAGCATGTCATGTAGTTTTATTTGAGGAGACAAAATAAGACATCATGGTCATATCCCATTTATCACGCAGTTCACTGTTTGTACAACCTGGATGTTTGACCGTGAACTATAGGTTTGCATGGCCCGACTCTTTCTAAAAAGATTAGCCATCTGATCTAAACCTTAAGACTTGATACCTGCACATTACTGTATAAGTGAAGGTCCAAAACTCTTTATAAATATGCATTGCCACTGTCATGATCAACATGGAATGTAACTTTACTATATAAGAGCATCACCAATGGCATACTCAAATGTTGCCACATCACCTTTTGAGTATTCATTTAATGGGTTTCTAAAGTTAGCAATGTGAAGCTCCACAATGGTTCATTTTTGTCCATAGTCAAAAGAAGTAAAAATGTTGGTAGTTTTGAGTATCCAAGTTCGATTATTGGGAAAAGGTTGGTAGTTTTGAGTATCCAAATGCGAAAATTTGAGTATTTGTAAAAAATGTTGCTAACTTTGAGTATTTATCCAAATGCCATTGGGGATGCTCTAAGTCCTGAAATTTACTTCCATGACTATAATCAAGTGTGTGCTGAATTAGGTTAGGGAGGAGGACCTATGCATGTCTTGTAGAATTGCCAAGAATACTCAACCCTTAGAAGAAGTGGTGGTTGGAGAGGATTCAATACATCTTTCTTATTTGGAATTTCCAAATGGACGCTTTTTCTTCTTTTTTTGGAGGTACCTACAACTACAAGCATGTCATTAGGGTACAAAGAACATCGCTTATCTAATTCGATTTTGCCAATGCACTGACATGCTTCCATAATTCCATTCATAGTCCACATATTTACCTCAAGATTGGGCGTGACTGGTTTCAGCCTCAACCACTAAATGAGATACGTTGAAGCAGATGCATTAACCAGAACTGGAAATTCTTTGCTTTTCTATTTCCCAGGACTGAAAAGATGATAAAGAACATAGGAAAGTGGAGCATCAGGGGGATTGGTGCTGGGTGCTAAGATCGGTGTCTTAGATGAGATCCTAATTTATAGTGGTTGTAATTATTGGGAAAAATAGCAAAAGTAACAGAAGAAAGAACGGGTTAGGGTTTACGGCCATCATAAAACCAAAACTCAAGGTCTCCAGATCATCCTGATAAATATTTTATGGGGTGAGTACCTGTTATGGGACTAGCTTGCAGTTTCAAGTAACTGCGAAAATAACTACCTACCTATGTGTTTGAATCGGGCGGCATAATTGAAATTCTTCCTTCTAGTCAATCAAGTAGGTAATGGTGTTGTTTTTTTTTTTTTTTTTTGTATCAGGTCAGTCATCATCCTATGATCGTAGCATGCCATTGTGAGGGTACAGGATGGAAATTTTGGGGGGACAGCAATCTCAAAAGTAAATTTTGGGGCCGTTCAATTCAGCTTGACCCCGTTGGTGTTTTGACCTTGGAATTTGATGATGGAGAAGTTTTTCAGTGGAGTAAGGTAAGTACATAAAACATGCAATTCTGAGTCCTATAAATGATTGTGTGTGTGTGTGTTTATTATCTAGTTCGAGTAAAAAATTCTCTCTTCCATCAGGTAACAACATCCATCTATAATCTGATATTGGGAAAACTTTACTGTGATCACTACGGAACAATGCGCGTAGAGGGGAACCACAACTACTCGTGTAAGCTAAAATTCAAGGAACAGTCTATCATAGACCGCAATCCTCACCAGGTGCTCTCTCTCTCTGTGTGTGTGTGTGTGCGCGCGCGCTCGCGCGAATGACTTGCTTTTAACTGCAAAGATTTGTTTATACTGCAGTATTAACTTGTGGAAATTTTGTGAAGCCCTTTCATCGTAAAGTAAGATTTATGAGTCTGGATGCTCCACGTTACTAATTAAGTCATGAAACTTGAATAAGCAACTCATGAATGTAGTGCAGCAACTTACACGCCCGCCTTCTCATTCGTCTTCTCATTGTAGATTGATCTAATAATTTGCCCATAGATTTCTGCAGGAGATATCTTGTTAAATGTAATTTACTGTGGCTATTTTATCGTAGTTGTGGCCAACTCAAAGCTATCGAATTCGAGTATACGCAACATTATTAAGTACTTAAAAGCCCTTTTCAATTTTGCTGTACTAGCCTGTGCATAAAGATTGGGGGGAATACCACCCCCCAGTGTTTCTTCTGCACTTGGGAACCATCAGCAGGTTCTAACCTGTAGGTGAACTTGATTTTACGGCCGACCAACAGGAGGCTTAATATGGTTGGTTTGACCATTTGGAATTCATTTCCTTACATGTTATCTGAATTGTTTTGCAGGTTCAGGGTATAGTGCAGGATAGGAATGGAAAAACAGTGGCAACTCTATTTGGGAAATGGGATGAGAGCTTGCATTACATGAATGGAGAATCCTCTGGGAAGGGGAAAGGAGCCGATTTGTCAGAAGCCCATTTGCTTTGGAAGCGAAGCAAGCCTCCCAAGTTCCCCACTAGATATAATTTGACACGTTTTGCCATCACTTTAAATGAACTCACTTCGCAATTGAAGGTGACTGAACAATTTGATATGTTTTGAAAGTGAGAATAGTGATTGTTTCAGTGGCTGTAATAGGTCCCTTACATTCTGTTTGACTTCCAAAGTAACTTTATGCAGGAGAAGTTGCCACCCACGGATTCAAGGCTCAGACCCGATCAGAGGTGCTTGGAAAATGGGGAGTATGACTTGGCAAATTCAGAGAAGTTGCGCCTCGAACAACGGCAGCGGCAGGTAAATAATTGTTTTTTCTGGCATCTTGTTACACTAATACTTGGTTGCTCCTGAATCCTGATGCATAGCTGAATCCTCAAGAAAGATAACACTTTATGTTGTTAGATTGGACTGCATTGTGTTGTTAATTCGAAGCATAGAACCTCTTGTGGTTTAAAAAAATAAAAAAAGGGAAAAAAATAGTTGCCTGGAATTTGTTGCTACGGAGAACATTGACATCAGACAGTTTCTGTCGCTGGTTTTGGTTAATCATGCCGCTATTTCTGGATTGTGCCGATGTATTGGCCATTTGGTACATTTTTTAGAGCATCAATTAAGTAGGTTAAATACTTTTTCAAGATCACCAGTTTGCATTGCAAAATTTACCCCTGGTTTAGTTTTATAGTACCGAGTGAGCAGTCCAAAAGTTGGATGCTTGATTCTTTTTCCACTTTCATAGCTTAGTGGGAGTGCATTTTCATGAAAATTTCTAGGCATTCATAGTGAATGATGGGAATTTGTTAAATTGTGGTATCAGGCTCGGAATATGCAGGAGAGTGGTTGGAAGCCCAAGTGGTTTGCAAAGGAGAAAGGAAGTGACACGTACCGCTACATTGGTGGTTATTGGGAGGCTAGAGAAAAGAGGAGCTGGGATTCATGCCCTGATATCTTTGGTCATTTTCCTTCTGATCAGGTATCCGAGTGAGCAAATATATCCCTGAATCCTTTTCTCAATATTTCTCTTTCTTATTTTTCCTCGACAGATTAGATAGACGGCCGATGGCCATTTAAGTTGGTGTCACATTCATGTAACCAGACACAAGTGTGGCAGGTAATAATAATAGTAAAATTTTTCATTTCACGACTCTCGTCGTTTCAGATTTTATGTTGTACCCTTTTAAAGGTTAATTTTTGTTCTCGACTCCCTTTTGGTAGTTATTACTGAATTTTTTCTACGGGCATGTCGTCTTCCGAATTAGGGGTTAAATATTTCCCTAATTCCTCTATTGCTTTTTCAAAGGAAAAGAACATTATACGTGGAATACACGGACACTATAAGATACAAATTACACGATAGAGGTTATGAACATACCAAACAGAAACAAACATAAGAGAAATAACCATTAGAATTGACTCCATACATAGAATAGATTTACGTGAAAGCCTAGCTAAGGGCTGTGAATATGGTCGAAGCTAAGCAAACACAGGTTTTCTTTGACTAGAGCCAAAGCTGTCTACAAGCACGTATCCAACACCAATGGCCACAACAAACACCACAAAGCGTACCAATGAAAATCTTAAGGTCCAACGACGCAGGAATGAACACTGAGATTAGGGAACAAGGTGACCAATAATGTGTATGCTAACTTTATTATCGTATTTGTCTGTTCATTCAAATGAACTACCGCTAATTCGTGATGTGATTGATGATGGGGGCGCGTTCTTCCATTGGCTGAGTAAATTTCCGTGATCTCTCATACTTGGGGTAAAATGTAGCCTGACAGGGCAAATTATTTGTCCATTGGGAATGCAACAATAACGTCATATGTCTACCGGAACGAAGCCAGGAACAGTACGTAACAGGGGCCAAGGTAGGAGATTAAATTATGCTAGATTAGCTTCTAGCTTCCGGAAAAAGATAATCTCTTTCGATGTAGGTGGTAAATCTGTCAACATTTTTTTAGTAAATACTATGAATTTAAGGCATGCTAAAAACCATACATGGAGGTAGATAGCGCAAAAAAGCAACTGGTTTCATTCCACATTTCTCATATCCTATATGCGTTTACAATTTTCGTTATCCATATATAGTTTTCAGTAGGTTTTTTTCTATTTGTAACATTGTTTTCGGAGGATTTATATTAGAAAATATCAAACTGTATGAGTTTTATAAGTGATGAAAAACAAAAGCCATTTACGTTGAATTGATTAAAATGGAACTGGTGATACTATATATGGGAAACAATTGGGGGCATGCTACATTTTGTAAAGGTGAGAGAGTGACTTGTGAGAGACGAGGGGAGAAAAAACGTTAACTGATGCGGGGCCGGTGGGCTCCCGGGCCACCCACTTTTTTTGAAATTAATGTAAAAGAGTACAACTTTGAAGGAGCCCACCACTTTTCTGAAAATTTATGTAAAATACGACTTTGAATACAAAAATGGTGGTGTCGGTCTGCTTTAGCAGGTGTGTCTGTGAGCCGGTAGCTTGATAGTCTTTTTGTTGTTTTTATTTCAATTGTTAGTGATTTTGGCTTCATTCTTGTCTTTTGATGTAATTGGTACCTGGTGGCGTTACGAAATGATATGATTTTAACATTTTCAAAAAAATAAAAATAAAATACAAGAATGGTGTGGTAGTTAAGTCGGAAGGCATAATAAACCTCCATGTACAAAATTAAGGGTTCAATCTCACTACCAATTCTGATAAAAAAAATAAAAAAAAATCTCACTACCAATTAATTAGTACTAAAAACTAACACTTCTTCCAAGAAAACTTTTCTCACTTTGGTATATTCTATATTAATCTTTTAATTTAAGAGTTTATCTATGTAGGTTTAATTCAAATAACTTTACATCATCTCATCTTATGGAAGTGTACTACTGTATAAAATTGGCAAACGAAGTTAAAATCGAATGATTTGGTTCATTTTTTATGCTACCCAAGAACTGAGGGTGGATAGAAACTTCCGAGGGTACAAAAAAAGTCGGCAACGATGAACGACCTTATGTGACAATGAACACGGTGGGGTGGGACCGTGGGAACCTCGTGAAGCTACACGTTGCTGATGGGGTGCTGGCGCAGGCAGGGACGGAGCCAGGAATTTAACTAAGCAGGGACGAATTTTTTTTCCAAAATATATTGCAGGGGCGAGCCTATGTAATTCATAGGAAATACTCCCTCCGTCCCAATTTGTTTGCTCACTACGAAACTACGTGCAATTTTCAAACTAAAAAATAATATATTTGCAAAAATAATTTTCTAATCAATGTGGATCTTGTTTAATAGATCTCATTGAAAACTTTAATACGGTGAAAAAAAAATTCAAAAATTATTTTGATAAATACATTAATTTTTAGTTTGAAAATTGCACGTAATTTCGTAGTGAGCAAATAAATTGGGACAGGGAGTATTTTCTTCCTATACAAAACTAGAGGGTTTTTTTTCCTTCTAGCAGAGGCGACCGCCCCTACTGGCCCCCCTCTGACTCCATCTCTGGGCGCAGGTGAAACTGGGACCTTGGACTGGCGAAAGCATATTTTACTCACATGTCTGTCTCGTGATCTCGTCCCCACAATTAGCGGCCGTTTGGCCACCTCCTTATTGCATTTTCTCCTTCTCATTTTCTCTATTTGGGTGTTTGGGGGAGAATACCCAAAATACATTCTCAGAAAACTCATTTTCAATTTTGAACAATCTAGGTGAGAATTTAAAAAGAGGTTGGAAGCTACTTTTCAATTTCTACTTCTCATTCTCATGTGCAAAATGCATTCTGCACACTTCTCCCAAATACTCCTCACAGATTCAAAACACATTCTGACCATAATTCAAAAAAATAAAAAGTCAAAAAGTGAAAAATGAAAAAGGCGTAAAGTAGGCTCTCAAACACTTCCTTACTAGTTCCCTTGATTAGTAGGACCAAACAGATCTTTTTGGAGTACTATTTAACACGAGTCACGGTTTTCTACTTTTTGAATCCATATCCGGACCATTAACCTACAGTTCCAATCCAAAACATACGGATGAAATCAGTTTGGACAGGTTTCGCCGCTCACCGTTTTATTTTTGGCAACCCTAACGTCAAATAATATTCAAATGTCTTAATCACGTTCACCATGGGGCTATAATTTGTATCCCAAGTATTTATTTTCTTATTATTGAGGCACACACGGTTAATTATTTTTAATGCAATTGATGTAATTGGATAAAGAAACTATATCGGATAAAAGAAAAATACCATAAAAATACAATTGAACTCTTCATTTCAGTCTATTCTTATCTTCTGGTACTTAATTTTCTCTATAGGAGGTCGCTTTTGGAAGGGTTGAAACAGAGTTGGGACAAAGAACTTACGGTAGACTTAATTTTTAACCATTGTAATTAAAAAATTAAGTATGGATTAGTTGTCATAATCTTCCAGATAAGTTGTCGCATATAACTCGTAGCCAAAGGTCACACTTTTTATACTCCGTATCTGATTTATTTTTACCGGTAAAAAATCAAAACACATTTGAGCCGCCCAAAATACAATCGGACAACCGAGGGATGAACAACACGGTGCATAGCATCCCGGTGCACAGCACCCACCCCTGGTCCCTGATTTTTCACAAGGCTTAGAGGTCATATTTTCTAAAGTGTAAGGATTAAGAAACAAGGGATTTGTAAATTAATAGCTTACGTTAAACATAAACTATTTGTCAAACATCATGAGACAAAAAAGGCTATGCTATGATGATGATCACAAGGCAAATGAATATAGGCTTAAACTTTGTCTTGTCATTAAATAAGTGATTTTTTAAAATTCTTCAAAGAGCATCATGATCAATATATGTCCATATCAAAGACTACGTCTCAATATCTTTTTGAAGCTATTCTCAACCAAATAAATAAATAAATTAGCGACACTTAAATATTAGTCCTCCCCAATAAAAGCACTTATGTTTTCATCCTGACCATTTTTAATTAGAGGTTGAGTTTTCATCCCAACATTCGAATTAACCTAAAATTTCTCTTGTTTCATTAAATTCCTTTTTTCGGATGTTATACACAGGCTAGAGTTTTGCAATGAAAACCTAAACTTGGAGGTCCTAAGTACATTGTTTTTTGGATGAGAAATGCTACGGTACACACACCCCAAAAATTATTCCATATGAGATTTTGTGACTCAAAATATGAGATTTTGTGGCTAAGGGCGTACCGTATGCACCCTTATACGGGTAGTCAAAAAATCTCATATAAGTCCACAAAATCTCATATTTAAGTCCACAAAATCTCATATGGTCAAATATGAGATTTAGTGGCACAAATATGAGATTTTGTGACTTATATGAGATTTTGTAACTAGTCATATGAGATTTTCTGACTACCCGTATGAGGGTGCATATGGTACGCCCTTAACCACAAAATCTCATATTTTGAGTCACAAAATCTCATATGGAATAATTTTTGGGGAGTGTGTACCGTAGCAACACTCTTTTTGGATACTACATATAGGCTAGAGTTTTGGATGAAAACCTATAAACATCCGAAATACGTTATTTTTTGGATAGCATTATGGCCTAGAGTTTTTGGAGGTCCTACATACCCTGCATATACATATGACACATGTCGTATATCACATAGAAATTATGGCAAAAAAGATGTGCACGCCCGTAAACATGGTAGATTTTGATTTTTACACGACTATCACTGGTGGTAGCTGGAAAACAAGATCAACAGCCATGTTATCGGAGATTTGCTACAATACACACCCCCCAAAAATTATTCCATATGAGATTTTGTGGCTAAAGACGTATCGTATGCACCCTCATACGGGTAGTCAGAAAATCTCATATAAGTCCACAAAATCTCATATTTAAGTCCACAAAGTCTCATATGGTCAAATATGAGATTTTGTGGCACCTTATAGCCAGTCCACAAAATCTCATATGGCTAGTTACAAAATCTCATATAAGTCACAAAATCTCATATTTGGTGCCACTAAATCTCATATTTGACCCATATGAGATTTTGTGGCACAAATATGAGACATGTCAAAATCTCATATAAGTCACAAAAGCTCATATTTGTGCCACAAAATCTCATATGAATCAAATATGAGATTTAGTGGCACCAAATATGAGATTTAGTGGCACGTTATATGAGACATGTCACATCAATATATATAAGTCACAAAATCTCATATTTGGTGCCACTAAATCTCATATTTGACCCAT
>JAXBDA010002052.1:0-46754 GCA_036023075.1 Gaultheria prostrata | reverse complement strand
TCCCAGCACACCCGATCATAAGCTTTGTTGAGATCAAGCTTAATAGCCACAGAGGCCTTAGGACCCACCTTTTTATGTTTCAGGAAATGAAATACTTCATGAGCCACCATAATGTTATCCTGGACTTACCTTCCGAGAATGAAGGCTGATTGTTGTTCGGAAATAATATCGTCCATGAAGGGTTGAAGCCTGTTCGCCAGCACTTTAGAGATGATCTTATAAATGAACCGACATAATTAAGCTGATTGGGCGAAGTTGACTCATTGATTCGGGATTGGGCACTTTGGGAATTAGGGTAATATTAGTCTGGTTTACCTCGTGTAAAAGAATCCCATCACGGAAGAAGGTCTGCACTGCCCTGAATACGTCTTCCCCCACCACATCCCAATAGCTTTGATAAAATAGCCCTGGAAATCCGTCTGAACCAGGTGCTTTAAGAGCTCCCATCTGGAACACTGCGCTTCGAACTTCATCGAGAGTAATGTCTCTCACCAGACTCTTGTTACATTCAACAGAGATACACGGGTCAATAAGACTGATCACTTCTCCGAAATCTCTTGTAGGGGCTCTTGATAGAGTTCAAGAAAATAATGCTTCACAATACTCGCAACCTCTTTAGGAGTAGTCCTCCAAACACCAACATTATCCTTAAGCCTAACAATTTGATTCCGTTGTCGCCGTTGGATTGTTGAAAGATGAAAGAAACGAGAGTTTTTATCTCCCATATGGAGCCACTTGATTCTTGATCTTTGATGCCAATACATGGCATCCTTTTGCCAAAGGTCCTCTATCAAATCGAGAAGTCTCTTTTCCTCTATGATCAAATCAGGCTTAAACCCTTGTTTGAGGTGGTACTGAATGTCGATCAACTGATCCTTTGCATAATTGATTTTAAGGCGAAGATCCCCAAAATTCTGTTTACTCCAATTCTTCAAATTATCCTTGCAAACTCTAAGTTTTTTGCAAAGAGAATGCATCAGAGGGCCTTCCTGGCCCTGATTCCACGAATCCTCCACCACTGTCTTACAACCATCTTCAGTGACCCAAAATGATTCAAACCTAAAAGGTTTCCCCACTTTATTCAAAGGGACTTCCGTCTTTAAAACCAAGGGATTATGGTCTGATCCGATGGCCGGTTCCACAAACACCATAGCTTTATCATAAATTTTGCGCCATTTTGAATTGGCAAACGCCATGTCGAGCCTCTCCATAATGAAGCTCTCGCCACTACAATTATTCCTCCAAGTGAATCGGGGGCCTTTAAACTCCAAATCTACTAGCCCGCATTCACTAATCAGACCATGGAAAGATGAAATCAAACTTTGGCTTGGAATGTGTCCTCCCATCTTATCACTTCCACATAACACCTGATTGAAATCCCCTACACAGACCCACGACAAAAGCTCAGAAAGGGCGATTTCTCTAATAGCATCCCAGACCCTTTCTTTGCCAGACCGAGAGGGGCACCTATAAACAAACGTCGCTGCCTAAGCTTTTTGGTTTGAACTGTCAGTAATAATAACATGCACAAAATTCTTCGAGGCTATATCCACCTCAAGCTTGACTTTTTTATTCCACCAAAGTGATAGACCTCCGGAAAGACCCTCAGGATCAACGTAGTAACTACTGTCAAAACCTAAATTACGGCGAATGGTTTCCATCTTAACCTTATTATTTTTGGACTCCATCAAGAAGACGATGGAGGGGCGATTTTTCCGAACAAGATCACCTAAAGCCTGGGTTGTTAAGGTACGCCCAATTCCTTGACAGTTGTTAAGCTGCCAGCCACACGCCCATTTCCACCCGACTTCAGAACTGTCGAATCGTCGTTATCCACAGCCATATAATCCAAATTAACCAGAGCTGAACGGTACGACTTACCCTCCAAATCAGACAGCTGGGTAATCGGAACATCGCAAAGACCATCCTCAAAAGGAACTCGGATAGGAGAAGTGACCTTCTTGTTTGGAGAAGATCGAACTCGGGGATTGCCACGTTTAGTTTTGTGCAGGGAATGAGGGGCCTTCAAGATGGGGGGTTTGGAATTTTGTGGAGGAGAACAGATACGGAGAATTTTGGATTGTTTAGGAGAGTGAGCTTCATCAGATTTCCTTTTAAGAGAAAGGGATTTGAACACGGTTGCAAGAGGGATATCCAGGTTTTTTGGGGAAGAAGGTTTGTGTATTTTTGTGGAGTTATGGGTACTGGTCGCAGGGTCAGGAGATGGAGAATGGCCTATAGTGGTGAACTGGTTTGAAAGAATTTTTGGGCTATTTTGAGAAATAGGATGGTTTGAGATTTCTGGGCTTAAATGGGGTGTGTGGGCTAAGGACAGTGGTTGGGTTTGAGTGGGTTTTCCATTGGAAATGGGCTGGAGTGAAAGAGATGTTTTAGGACTATCAGGAGGCTCCGTGACATACTAGCGAGGCCCATCATCAGGGCTCGTCACATCAAGGGTAAGGCTGAGAGCTTGATCCGATTTAGTTAAGATAGAGAGTGAATTAGGGATAACGGGTTGGTCCGGCCCACTATCAAACAACGGTGGCAAAGCATCAGAAGAGACGAACAGAAAAGAAAAATCAGTCAAGTTAATTATCAACTTAAAAACAAGTGTAGTAGCACTTCTCCAAAAATACTACTCCCTCCGTCCCTTTTATAGTGTAGACATTTCCATTTTGGGCTGTCCTTTAATAAATGTGTATTTTGAAAAGTTAGTGGGTACATTTCCTATTTTGCCCTTAAAAATAGATTCCTTTCTGAAAAGTTAGTGCGTATTATTATATTGATAAAGGTAAGTAATAGAAAGCAGATGTAAAAGTTGTAAAAGTTGATGTGAGAGAAAATAAGTTGGAATTACGAGGTAACACACTTAAAAAGGGACGGAGGGAGTAGTGAATAGTACATAATTTTCATTTTACCTACCCACATCTCTATAAATACTCCTACAATATTATTATCTATCTACCTTTTTTCTATTAAAATATTAATATTACTTTTATAATCTGTTCACATGTCAGATAGAAAAGGTGGGGAGAGAGAGAGAGTGGCGCAAGAGTGTAAGAGCACACAAAGCTACTCTTGCTTCTCAACAGTGCCTAATTGTATTTTAGAGTGACAGAATTCCTTTCATTCTTCCAACTGATTCTCTATTTTACCTACAACTTCTTAAAATATTATTTTCCCTCTTCTGTTTGTTTCTTCTTCGTCTTCCTCATTTTACCAGTGTCTTTCAAGAATAAAATCAAACACTTGGTTGACAACTTGGTCTCAGTAGGTTATTCATTGATTACGACCTACTTGCTCGCCATCCTTACCTGATCTTCAATTTCAAGCCTTCTGGGATCTCCTGGTGCTGACTGGTAGCAGCCAGAAAACACAATTTTTTTTCCCTTTTCAGATTGAAAAACCCAGAAACGAAAACTACCCAAAAAAACACCCAAAAACAGAGCAAGAGCAACTGTTTTCTGCCCAAGCCCGGTCGACCGGCCGGACTAGCGCTCTATCTTCCAGACTCCGCCACCGTCGATCTGAAACCCAGTCGGGAGTCACCAAGGGTTGAAGAATGAGGGGAGGAAGTAGGTGAGGAAAGAGAGACTCGTGGGAGAAATGATAAAATAATGCATTGCTCTCGAACAGTGCTTCGGTAAAAGAAGTGAGGTGTTGTTCATGGAGGAACTCTACCGAAGTGAATAGCGAAGCTGCTGCAGCTCCAAATCTGGCCTTTTCTTCTCCATTTCACCGAAAAAGGGAGGAGTAGCGAAGCTGCTGCTCTTGCCCTAAGAGCAAAAACAGCAGTCTCTCTGTATTTGCTACTGTGCAGGTAAAATAGAGAAGCGAACCAAAAAATGGCAAAAGACTTCGGTACTTTACATTTTCTCCAAAATTGCTACAATACATCGGCAAAGATACCGTGACACTGTTCATGATGAACTCAATTTTTTACTAATACTTTTTACCCTCTCTCTCTCTCTCTCTCTCAGCTTTTGTTACTTTTTATATTTTTATAATATTTTATAGAGATAGAGAAAGTAATAGAGAATATTGTTGAAATATTGAGAGTGATGAGGTAGTTTTACGCATTGTGCACAAATTTTTTTTGCTCAAAATTTACCCTAGCTGTTTTTTTGCTCTAAAACGTTAACGAAAGGGTTGCTAAAAAGCGTACTTCTGTAGCAAATGAATAGAGGTGAAGTGAATACCTAATCTGCTGCAGGTGGGACTTTTGGTTTTGGATATCAATTTTACCTAAATTTATGCATATAGAGGCTCTTGCATATGCTCTAAGGCCCCGTTCCACTAAGGGTGTTTTGTTTATAAACTGTTTTGATTTTTGTGTTCACTAAGAGCCCGTTACAATCACCAAAAGTTTAGGATTAGGCAACCCATTCACGACAATTAAGTGATTAACCCATAGCCATTTCAAAGGCCAATTTCAAATGCCATCCAAAAAGGGCAATTTAGTCATTATGTTGTTTTAGGGTTTCTCATAATACAAAAACGTTATTCTTCAACAGCAGCTTTTCACTTTCCCTTTCTGCTGCCGCTGGGCAGCGTGAACAACTGAACATCGCACACCTTGCACCTCTCTCTCTCTCCTCAATTAGCCATGACAGATCAAACATTCTCTGGTTCATCATTTATTAGGATTCGTTGTCATAAAACTGATTCGGGTTTGTAAGGAAAACATCTAAAGTGCAAAAGTGCGAACGTAGAACGCAAAATCCGGAGAACCAAACACCCCTTTTAAAGTTACTCCTTGCCTCCTGCTTTACCCTGTACTCTCATGGAGAAGGTGAGAGCAACAAAGTCCGAGACGGAGACGGACACGGAGATAGATAGTTTCAATATGGAGCATGTATGCGATTCTAATCTTGTAGAATTTCCTTGTCCATGTCTCATATGCAAACAGATGATCAACCGTAATGAATTCAATCGCGGTGTATGCCGTACTTGTGACCGCCATGGGGATTGCAGCTATATCATCCACAAATCATGCGCCAAAACTACTTCAAGGCATATCAAAGACCACCCCCTCCACCCTCAACACCATCTCGCCCTTTCTTCTTCTTCTGGCCACAACGAGGACATCTGCAATGCTTGCGGGGACAATCTCAAACTGGGCTGCTTCGTCTACAAGTGTACTTCCTCTGACCCCCAGTGTTCGTTCACCCTCGATGTTAAATGCGCTTTTCTTACCCTCACCAAAAAAACCGATGACATCAAATTTCACGGTTTACCCCCCACCCCACCCGGCCCCATCTTCACGGTTTTACCCACCCTCCCACGGTTTACCCCCCACCCCACCCACCATCGTTTAATTTCTTGTAATATGAGTGAAAACTTTTCTTATTTCTGCACTTGCTGCAAGTTGCCATTCATCTATAATGATCAATCACAACCAATAAGAGCAGGAGCTAGTACGACTCTTCTTGTATGCCTTGAATGCAAGGCATTGCTACACGAATCGTGCGCCGAGATTCCTTGGAATATCGAGGAACACCCCTTCCACCCCTCGCATCCTCTCGTCCTCCTTCCTCGAGTTCCATATCCCGGCCCATGTTTTAAGTGCCATTTGTGTAGGCAAAAGAAACAGGACGGTTTTGCCTACCACTGTCAGGAGTGTGGTATTTTCCTTGACGTTTGTTGTGCTTCTTTGAAACCCAGAGGGAAAAACGTCTATGAAGATGATTCTCCCAAATTAGGCCACTTTCATCCGTTGATTTTCTGTGAGGAACAAAAGCATACCTTTCCTCGTTTCTTCTACGCGTGTGGGGTTTGTGGGCATCCCTTCCCCATGGGGATAAGATATATTTTTGCCACGAATGCGAGTGCCTACTCGACGAATCTTGTGCTGATCATTTGGCACAAGATATCAAGCACGTCCTCCACCCAGATCACAAACTCACCTTCTGGTACCGTCCCCTTCTCAGTGGTTACCGGAAATGCCGGGTGTGTTTAAGTGCTATTGGTGATTCCGGCTACGAATGCTCCAAGTGTGCATTTTACTTGGACATTAAATGTGCCATGTCGAACCCCACGGTCCTGACGTCTCCATTGCACCGCAGCCTTCTCATTTTGCACGCTGCACCTGATCTCAAGCAGCGTTGCAATGTTTGTAAACAACGATGCCATACTTGGTTCTTGCATAGCCTCGCGAGGGATTTTGTCATCCACGTCCAATGTCTGAACACGTTGCCAACAGAAGTCGAATCATCTGGACACCGGCATCCCCTCACCCTCAGGCATTATCCGATAAAAGATCATCCCGATGAGGTCGACGATGGAGAGTTTTACTGTAATTGCTGCGATGAAAGAATACTACTCCGGGACCCATATTATTGCTGCGAGCAAAGTCAATGTGATTATGTTGCACATCCTCAGTGCGTGGTAGACGAGGTTAGAAAAGTTATAATTTCAATGCTTATCCTTTCTTTACGTACTTATCTTGAAGTTATCTGAATATTTTTCTCTATTTATCTTCAAGTTGATCGTAATTTACTTTAATCTTTGGATTCAGCTCATAAAGACAAATGACTAGACTAAAAAGTTTGACGAAAATTTAGATGGAACGATACTCTAATGACAATTGCTTAAATTTAAGCCAAAATGTCCATTATACTCAGAAATGAATAATAAGTTTTGGTACTTCTTACTCACATCCAATTTCAATGACGTTTCAAGGTTGATTTATTTGGTACTTCTAAAAAGACGACATTTCAAGACTTCAAAAAATTCTTTACCAGCGATGAGACAATGGAAGTAGAAAGTGTTCTTCAAGCCTATGAAGAAATGGATAAGCCCAACTGGCTATATGACTCTCACACTGCCACAAAGAATATTGGGATGCCAAATCATAAACCGATCCGAACCCCTTGGGAATATTGGGATGCCAAATCTCAAGTTATCGAAATCGAGACCGGCATATGGATCCTGGAGGAATTTGCACCCCTGTTAAACGCCTTGTTTAGGAAGTATGGCGATTTTTGTTCCGGCTCCAATTTGAGTCCGTACCCGAAGATGTTATTCGTGACAACTGTATGTGAGGTCTTGCAAAACATGTCCATCACCAACGTGACAGACGTCACAAAGAATTTGCTATTGACCTGGTTTCAGGGCTTTGCTTTGGGGAAACATGCCGGCTTGGATATGGCATTCGCCTTTGATCGTCTTATGAGGGTCGCGACAGCTCACTTCGGTCTCCATGCTAGTCTTTTCATTGACCCTAACTTTGCTACAGTTGGGAATGGTGAGGTTGCTGAGCGATGGGCGACAGTCTTAGACGCTGAAGAGTGCACTAATAACGTGGGTGATTCGCTTATCAGCCTTGGGAAATTCGAATTACATGACGAGCTTAAAGATCTTGGAAAGGAAAGAGAGGAACTTGAGAAGACACTGAAAGAGAAGCGTTCAATGTATGAATGGAAGAAAGAGTGGTTGACTGATACTCTTGATCTGGTGAGAGAAAAAGCATTTGTTATTCCTGCAATGCCAGGTACCGAAAAATGGAACTCCGAAAATTCCTCTGAAAGTGAAATATGTAGTTCAAATTCACTTGAATATTTATTTGAATAACTGATTTCACTTTCAGGGTGATTTTTTAGCATTTTCCTTGTTATTCCTTTCTAATGATGTGCAGCAAAGGGTATGTACGTTAGTTGTTGTTGTCATCTTTTGATATAAATTCCGAATTCAGTGTGTTAAACAGTTTATGTACGTGATACATCTACGGGTATAAGCGATTATACACGTGCAAGAATTTTAAATAGATGTATGAAAAGTCTCCGTAGAGAATTTTTCTAGATTTTGATTTTTTACATTTTAGATTTCTCTTGTTGAGATGAACTAATAAACAAAAAATTTACGCAAAACTAATAGATGCGATTTTTCTAATAAAGAAAAGATAATCCAGAAGGATTATTTAGCCAAAAACGGGCCGTAATTTAAACTCTTGTAATTGCAACAGTAGAATCGCAGATCAAACTTTTATGGTGCGATTTTACGACTAATTTTGTGCAGGAACAACGGTTATAGAGGTAATTTCGGTGACACTGATTGGGGCTCCCAATTTTAACTCCCTAACCTTCACTTTTAGTGGCAACTCCAGGAATTTGTATAGGGTCATCCACAAATTCTAATTTTCTCATTCTAAACTCTAGCATTTAACAACCAATGGAATCATGAATCAATAGCAATGTGCATGTATAGAGTAAATTTCACTGACCTCCCTGAGGTTTCTGACAAATACAGAGACCTCCCCTAATTTTGCTAATGCCTTAATTAATAAAGACCACCCTGATCACTCACCTCATCTAGTTTTGATCAAGGAATGCAAAGCCTTAATGGTTATTAATGGATGCAGTTTGAGGCACACTCTCCGGGAGAGTAACAAGGTTGCAGATAGGATTGTGAACATGGGAGGTGATCAAGATGATAAGTTGGTTTCACACATCGCCCCGTGAGATCACTTCATTCCACTTCTAGAGGCGGATATAATAAGAGGAATGGCTTATGAGAAAATTTAGTTTCTTTTATTTCTTTTCAGTGTACCAAAAAATGGAAACGGGGTCAATGTATGGCATATGAATACTTTACACAAAAACATCTCTTTAAGGTATTTAGTCGAACACTTGGAAGACAAAAGAAAACGAGATGTACATGAATAAATGACAAATGGTCAGTGCATTGCGGCTGATTGTAAGGAACCCAACCGAAAAAATTTGTTTCTTTTTGCTCCGACTGTGTCAATCACCAAGTGGGAAAGGGATTACGGGAGCCTTGTTTAAGCATCTAAATAACCCATAAAGAAAGGACACGCACACACACAGACGAACAAAAAGAGAGAAAAGCTAGAGATATACCTGGTGGCTGGTCATATCATCGCCGGAGCAGCCAATCGTTGCCGGAGCTTTGTTCGGGTTAAGATCAAGATTGGTCGGCGTGGTTCTTGACTCCAATCGATTAGTAACGCAGGGCTGAAGTGTATGTGTTCGGTTTCCCAAATCTTACCCTACAGTTTTTGCAAGTTATAGATTTACCGCACAATACTTCTGAAACTATACTTGGACATGTCTCAAAGGGGAAAATGTAGTTCTGATCAAGGAATACAAAGCCTTATTGGCTATTACTGGATGTTGTCTGATCAAGGAATGCAAAGCCTTATTGGCTATTACTGGATGTTGTTTGAGGCACTCTCAGGAGAGTAACATGGTTGCGGACATGATTGCAAACATGGGAGCTCATCAAGATGATAAGATGGTTTCACACATCACCCCGCGAGAAGACGTCATTCCACTCCTTGTGGCTTGTATAAGAGCCGAGGAATGGCTTTTCAGAGAATTTAGTTTATTTTATTTCTTTCCTGTGTAACAAAAAAAGAATAGACACATGATTGAATTTGAATCGAGTGCATTTTCCAACTTTTGAATGCAAAAATTGGTGAAGTTATTACATAACTTCTGCACAATTAATCCTACAAAAACACCTAACAATGTGGAGCGGACAATTTATCTACCAGTGCCCAATTGGTAAATCATACGCGAGAAACTCAAGGCGATCTCATGACTCTTACTTATAAGCCATTTCCCAGCAAAGAGAGAGGAGTGATTCAAACCACAAGTTTACTCCCCAATTAAAGAGAAACATCAACATAACAATCCCGCAGAACTCATCATCTCTCCTCCTGCCAATGAACTTGCACGAAACAACAGAAGCAGCACAATACCGCAATTGCCCGATGGAACCATTTTGTACAAACATTTTTTGCATAGGCTGAACATTGACAACTGCAGAAAGACGAAAAGCACAGCAGTTGCTTCACACACACAGTAAGCTATTGAGCTGGCAGTTTCCGACGGTAAAAATGCACACAGAATCAACCAGTTTGATGCATAGTTAAAAATCATCCTGGCAAGATACCTGAAAAAGATTCTCCAAAGTAGGAACAGAGAATTTAATCGTAGCCAAGAGATCTCCGAATGTGTTAATTCCAGTAGCTAACTACAAACTGCGTAAATTGAAATGTCGAAGTACTAGGTAGCTGCAGCAAAACAAAAACTATCAACGGACGGGATAACAAAAGCAACCATTGCCTTAGTAACGGTCATAAGAAGAATGACCTCCCCTTCTCGGGCGGTCATAAGGACCAGATTTGTCCCTATGACTTCCTCTTTCATAACGGGTGGGCCCTCCGCTTCCAAATCGATCAATACCACCCCTTGGGCCTCCATCCCTACCAACAACCCTCTCTCTGCCATACCCAGTTTGAGGCTCCCGGTCCAAAAACCTATCACCTCCTGCAGGAAACCTGTCATTGCTGTAACGATCACGATTCTCATACCTTCCTTCTCTGTGACCCACGTGCTCCCTGTCTCCATAGCGGCCCCCATCAAAACGGTCATCAAAACGGTCCGGTCCAAATCGATCGCCACCCCCAAATCGTGAATTTGAAGAGAACCGACCGCCACCGCCAGCTGAAGGGCATTCCCGCGCAAAATGACCCAAACGCCCACACTTGAAACAGTCTGATTGTCCAACTGGCTTGTCCCCTCCCCTGTAAGTGTCCCGAGGCTCCCGACCACTTGGCACGTGTCCCCTGCCATAGCCATAGTCAGGATCATCCCCGCCGAATTTGGGCTGGGCCTTGTTCACAGAGATGACTCGACCGTCCAATTCCTGACCATGCATCTCTCTGATTGAATCTTGCAAAGCCCGGCGATCTGCAAAGGTTATAAACCCAAATCCACGAGGACGACCGGTCTCCCTTTCCACCATGACCTATAGCAATCACTAAATATTAGTCTCATCAAAGAAGAAAGACTCCAATATACCAGAGTACCTAGAAATTATCTTTTCTATTTAAAACAAATATAAGTGAGCTGGTCAGTTTGACACAAAAATCAATAAATTATACTTTTTTATTTTTTATTTTTATAACCGGATGTCGAGGCCAGCTTGCGCGCACCTTGACTAATTTCGGGGCCCTAGAGGTAACGACCGGGCATAACCCCCCGTGGCCCCAAGAGTTTGCTGGCAAGGGGAATTGAACCTGAGACCTTAGATGGGAGCAAACCCCTAAGTCCCCTTGAGGTTTAATAAATTATAGATTTATGACATCTCCAACACAAGATAAGCCAAGTAGGATGAAATACTATTTGAGCAGTACTGAAACAAAACCTAAACAGCTGAATATCAAACACACAGAACTTGCAACGGCAGAAGGTATAGGGATGTCTATAAACCACCAAAATTAACGAAAAGAATATACCACCAAGACATGGAAAAACAACATTCTAAGAATTTAAAATCAACACAAACAATATTTCACCATTCAAAAACTATTATACCGTAAATGTTATGAGCATTTAAATTCAAGAGTCAAAAGTGATGAGAATCCAAAATTATCATAACATGCATCAAAAGTGATGAGAATTAAAAATTATCTTAACACGCAACATAAATTAAATTCAATGGGAGTACAAAAATTTGGTGCTGCATGCACCTAAAACAGGACCACCTTCTTTTGGTCAAGAATTGAGGCTATACGATACACGTGCATGAGTGACGATGACACTGATAAGACAGGACGTAGCAATTTTGACTGAAGAAAAAAAATCAGGTACATTTACACAAAATGAAACACACAGTATGATGAAAATTGAAAATAATATCTAACATACACACAATAGTATTCCAAAATCATTTCACAATCTACACAATAGAAAGAAGTGTGGATGAGAAGTACTAATATCTACTGAGGAAATTTTTTTCGCTAAAAATATAGAAAGTCTCAGGATTTAAGTATTCATGAAGAGAAATATATTCTTTACTTTTTTATTGAATCCCGAGTTATTCCTTTGAAACTTGTCATCTTGTTCATGTGCATCTAAGTGATGGACACTTGTATCCCTCCAAGTATTATTTAAAGAGAGATTGGTCCTAGAAAATTTATGGGTCACATTGGATGAGTTTACGACGTGTGCATCTACAATGAATATGCTTCCTCAAACATATATGACTTCTATCAAGAAAGATAAAACATCAATAAGCTGAACCTTCACGATGACAAGTTATGCAGCAAGGTTTGAGCCAAATTCATTCGGGTAAAGGAAAAAACAACTTTACTGTTCAACATTGGCAAGAATTCTTACCCGGAAATGGTAGAATTGGCATGATTCCATGCTGACCAAAAAGCTAATACACAACTTCTGACCTCATTATACCCTTAATCTGAGACCACGAAGTTCAATTTTACAAAGTACCAACCCTCGCGTGTATCTCAACTTCAAAATTTTACTCAGCCACAAGACATGATCTCAAATGAGAAATGGAGACATCCTAATCAGTGGACATATTTGCACCATTACAACACAAATCCGAGAAACATGTCTTTGCTAAACATATCTTGAAGTTAGGCAGGCAACTGGACTGAAAGTCTGAAAGCAACGCATCTTAAAAGTGATCTGTTCACGAGCATGTAACTCAGTCCTAGTACATTATAGAACCATATAAACTTGTTCCATCAAAATATAAACAAAATGAACATGTCTCAGACAACTATCAGGTCCTTTACAACTGTTCTCTCCATTCAGCCACATATGCACCAGAATCAGCTAGTAATACCATCAAAGATTAGATGTTGGTTGCTTAGGTGCCAAACATGGATCAACCATATCGATCACCAATAGAAAGTATTTCTGTGACCCAAGTATTTCTCTGACCCACTGCGAGAAGGTTAACGATGAAATCGGTACCAGGCAGAATGGGTTACTTGTTACTAAGAGGAAGCAGAAGGTACAGCTGTAGGGTGATAATTAGAAGAAACCAGTCTGTTAAACCTCCTACAACTTCGAAACTACAACTCTAAGCCCTGCTAAGAATCCCAAAACAACCGAATATCGTCCAAGTCAATGCAACCACGTCAGAAAAAAAAAATCCATATTCTGCCATGTCAAACTGTAACACACAAATCTACTAGCCGAGACTAACTGGCTAACTGCCACATCATACTGCATTGACGCATATCTCGAAGGCGACACCTATCATTTGATAGTGTCATAAAACAGAAGTGGTGATACCAAACACTTTCAGTAGAAGGAAGAAAAGGTAAAGAAAGAGCGCATGAGGAGCTGTTGTGTAGCTAAACCGAACAAGGAAATTGCGAAAACAGAAATGCTGATAATCAGATCAGAGAAAAGGGAGCTGACAATGAATGGGCCGAGGAAAGAATAACACAATCACTTGTCCATGAGACAGAAATTACGGCAACACGATAGACGCCAGGAATTGGACAAGCATCACAGCAGCCACAGCGTTTCTAATGCCCTAATCGATATGGTTGTCGCAGCTACAGAAATCACAGGCACCCACTGGTCTCTTAGGTACTTCAGAAAAGCGTTGGTAATAGATCTTCATGGGAAAAGCCGGGCACGTCATTACAAAGGAGCCACTTTCGGGGATGAAAATCTTCCTTGTGCTCCTTGAAAACCAACTGCTCTAATGCAATACCTTCCATTCTCAAGCAGGTATACAGGCACAAAATTGAAAGTTACAAGCACTAAAGCAGTTGCGCGGAATGCATCAGAAATAGTCTTCCAAACAGTGAATCTAGCCCACAGAGATGAATCTTGTTGCACAACACGTATGACTCATATATACTAGTCGGTCATACTCATCTACTGGTCTAGAATAACCTCAGGAATACAAACCTCTCCCATTCAATTGGCTTCTAGCTGAATCATTGGTTCAGTAGTGGAAGTGTCGGCCGCTATTCCTAATGTCGGTCGCTGTTCATATTTCACCAGAACATTCAAGAAACGCAGTTTACGGAAAAACTTTCCATATCGATCAAAATGGCCTCTTTAGTCATTTTTTATGCTTAGGGTTTCGCCCTAACTTAGAGATTGGCCGCAGCCATGGAGATTCAGCTTGAGGTACGATTTTGTTTCCATTTTGGACCGAATTCTAGCCTATAAATCCACTCCTCCTCTGCCTCTTTCAAACACACAGAAAAATACACGAAGTTTCAACACCTACACACACATAGAGACACCAAGAAAACACCTTAACCCACTGCGATACATGCTCGTATACACGCATCACGCCCCGTAGTCTCTCAAAACCCTAACTTCCAGAAGCCAAAACCCCCCCTCTATCGTCCAAACCCCAAGTTTCCGTCCAGTCTCCGTCCGAAGTCCAAAACAGAGAGCTCTGTGCTCTCCAATCCATTTGAAGCAGCAAACAAATCACACTTCTCATGCAATCACAAAGAAGTACTGAGGGATCAAGGCGGGCTGTTCATATAGCCAACTCAGGCAAGAAATCCTAACATGCGGCCTCGAAGAAGACTTCTTGGTTGGTATAGAAAACACATTCAATTTAACAGCAAAGGAAACTAACTCCACTACTTAGCAAGAGCACTGAAACAAACCACGGAAGCCACATAGAACAACCAGTCGTCGAACTTCGGGCATCATGCACCATCACAACTTTGCTTTTGTGACTCTTGATTCAGCATACATCCATACCAAAATGCAAAATTGAACTGCCTATTCTGTGCAACACTGACAATCTTAAGGCAAGATGCCATATCAATCTAAGCAACACTTCATAACATGAAACATCGAGCAAATAACATGTCCAAATATGAAATAGGGGTTGGTTTGCATGGTAAAGGGCATCATTCCTGCAAATGCTACAGTATACGATGACATAATATCAGCTGTTTCCTGCAAAGCCTATGCATGAAATATCCTCCTGTCAGTAAGAATAATTCTTCCACAGTTCATAACACTCAAAAGGAAAGGAAATGAACATATAATAAATGAGCTGTCCTGAGACGGTGCAATCCAAGAGAACAGTAATGTCGCATAATGCCCATCTTAAAATACCAGAACTGGTATGAGAAGAATACAACAGAATTATAATGATAAGCTCAAATGAAAAATGGAAGAAAGGAGATGCATTAGTGAAGAGAGATGTCAGAAACACCAAACCACCCAATGCAGCACATAAGTAGTGGAAAATGAAAATAGTTAGCTCCCACTTTTAGCCATATGGAGCATTACATAGTTTTATACTTTTGTATAACTATTAGAAACTTCACCTTAACTGTCAAATGTGGAGACTTATGCACATATCAATTTAAGAAATGCCCTCCACAAATCAGAACACTCTTACCTCACATTTAGTGGTGCAGTCTACCTGACTAGATATAAGTTAATGATCATTTTGTGTCGTTTAGATGCATTATCATCATTCAATTCCAAATACAACATATTATGGAATATTATTTACTCATGAACCTGTTGTTTCACTTTTTCTATTCTCAAATTCCAATACCATAGAAAAATGTAAAGTTATTTTTCCCTCATCCTTTTTTCTCATCCCTCGTGATTATGGAAAGTGAATTAACCAGTGGCAACTACAGGGCATTATGTTGATGGGGTCATTAAAAATATAAGTAAAGTCAATATTGTTTGTATATTTTCATAATGTTACTAGTCTAATCCCCACCATTACTGTTTAGAGTGTACCTTTTGAACTTTTGTCTGCAAAATTTTTTATCATGAAAATCAATTAAATTAAAAATCAAGTATGTACGTTTGTAATTCCTTACATAAAGTAAGATTCAAATCTACTTAAATCCATGCATTATTTGACTTCATAAAGGAATAAGCTGAAGAAAACAAGAAAAAACAAAAATAGGTCCATGGTTCACCATGTTTGACACTTAACAGCTTTATCTTTTAGAGCCTACAGTCTAGAGGCTCAATACACTATTCTCAAAGAAATTATAGATATATCTATTAAAACAAATAAGCTGGGCTCAGTGATTTTTCTTTTAAGGGGTCAAACTTTGGCCAAGGGTGAATTAACAATATATGACATCAGTTTTTTTTCTTCCCAGGTGTCAGGTGAACCTCAGTACTTTAAGGGTAGTGGCGGTTCTGGGTTTAACCCTACTTAGCATCCGACTCCCCTAACCTTAAAGTTAATCCTCAGAAGCAGCTACTCGCAAATGTTCAAATTCTCATGAGCAACCCTGAAACCATATTTCTATAGTTGCTGAGAAAATTACAGTCTGCTACCCTCTGTGGTTCATGAACCCAATCCCTCAACAAACAAACTTCATCAAACTATAAAACCAAATTTACTAAAATGCAAGAAATACAAATTAGCGAGAGGGTAGTTCATATTTCATAAATAGGGCTGATAAACGAACCAAACAGCTCAAGTTAAAAAGAACCTTTGAGATCAGTTCGTTATAGAAACAAACGAAGGTTGAACATCTTTTCGAAGCTCATTATGCTTTGAACCAAGCTTGAACAAACTACTGCTTGGTTCGTGATCCACTCGATTAAAGTTCGTTTGAGATCGATTCGTTTCATAAACAAGCCAAACTCAAACGTATTTCGAAAACTCGTTTTTCAGACCTAGCTTGAAGAATCAACTGTTCGTCTCGTTCAGTTCATTAATCAGCCCTATTCATAACCCCCTATAATAACAAACAGAACACAATAATTGAACCCTAATGAACTTCAAAAACATCGAATCCCCAACATACGCATATGCATGTACGTATATAGATCTATAAACGTAGAAAAACCTTACCACCGACTCAAGAATCTTCCCGTATCGACGAAAAGCATCGTCGAGCTGTCTCTCTGTGGTGTGCGCCGACAACCCTCCGACGAATATACGGTTTTCTTCTCTCCCAGCCATTACCAACACCAAACCCTAACCAAGAAAAACAGAACTAATTTCAAACAAAAAGACAATACAAATCTCAGTTTAATATGAAAAATAGATAAAGACACACGTGATGAACAATGATCTCAGCTTTACCTTCAGCTTTCTGCCTGTAATTTGAATCGATTGTTGTTTGTGACGAGCGGATGAGACGAACCCTAGCCTACGAAAAGAACGAACTTGCGTAAATGCCTCTGTAGGGTTCGTGCTTCTTTCAAAACAAGTTGAGTTGATTACACTTATCCCCTTATAATTTTTTAAATATCAGTTCTGTTCCGTCGGTTGTCGACAAATAGGTTTAATTATCTCTTTCGCCCTAAAAATATTCCAAACTTTTAATTGGTTCCTCATCTATCAATTGAATTTATATAGTCCCTTAACTATTCGATTAATTTCAATTTAATCCAATTACTGACGTTGTTAACAATCTGTTAACTATTTGGGCAAAAAATACAACACAAATTAGGATTTTAAGACACGGGAGAAAAACTTGGGTGTAAGTTGGATATCACGTGGTGGTACTCAGTGCGCATCTCGGTCATCCAAAAGTATTTTGGACGATTCAGATTTTAGAGAGAGAGAAGGCGAAATATGACAGTTTACAACACATTTGGAGATGCGTGCTCTCCACCACATCAATGGTACTCTATTTACACCCAAAAAAATTTCAAGATACGAACTTCTGTTTGAATTGCAAGTATAAAGATCCCAAATTCTTTTAGTAAGTGTATATATTATATCAATTACTCATAGGAATATATAATTTACATTACTTATGTATATTGCGACATATGTCTATTATATGTACACATATATACTTTCCTTGTAAGTTAAATCTCTAATTAGCTTTCCTTATATGTTTAATTCCTGGACTCGAATAGAAAAACAAATCAATAAAAATATTCGGTATTACCTTCTTATTTTCCACTAATGACTTGTTTCCATTAACCTCATTTACTAAATCTTCCAATGATACTATTTTCTTTCCTATTATTACTCCTTCCTTGCTTCTTTTTTCCTTATTCTTTCTTTTCCTCTTATATCTATAACTCACGGCAGTGTAACTTCCCTTCCATTTGGTCCACTGTCACAACCCAACCTGGAAGGTTAGAAATTATGATCGGCCAGTGATTTTAAAGATCACCCCAGGCCTCAATAAAATCACACTTTTCTAAAATAGTCAAGTTTATTGAATGACAGAGGCATAAAATTTAACAAAATACATTTAGAGCTGAACTAATGTAACAAATAATAATTATTCGCTCTAGGCGTTATTACAAACCCATGGTCCCCTTGGGTACTACCAAAATAATTAATGTTTAAAATTACAAATTTTCTTAAATTAAATTACAACTCTCTAAACCGAAATTACTGAAATAATATAAATCCACAAATTTCAACCCAAATAACCGCACGATAACAATGAGCTAGCTTCTTCCTCAGTGACCTGAAATGGTTTCATAAAAACAAAACCATTCCGGTGAGCGTTACGATATACAGAGGTTTCATAATTAACATGGGAATAGTTTCACAAATATTAAGTTTAAAATACAAAATTTCAGGCTTGAGATTGCAAACCGTAAATTAATAAAATGCAGTTATTCAGGCTCAAAACTGCCAAACCGTGATAACATCTTTCATGGGTGGAACACCGGCAATAATCTGGGGTGCGACCCTTCCATTGAGAAATGATATCAAGTCCATGGGATACCTTGCTATATCTCCTCGTTTGGGCGCCAAATCTCAACACCCAAATGTTTTACTGAAACGAACAATCAGTCCGTTCTCTTTTTCCGTTTCAATCATTCCATTTTTATCTTTTAAATGTCATTTCCAAATTGTGCTTATCATGCACTATGATGCTTCCGTACAAGACATCTATTTTCCAGATTTCAACGTATTATACCGATCCAATTTGCAAACCATAATTCTCAAAACTTTCAAAAATAAACCATGCAAACAATGTATATTTATAACTCACCTTTGTAGCGTGAACCGTGAATTACCACCCATGTAAATTTTAATAACCGACATCCGAACCAACTTGAGTCACGTAATTATTCCATCATTAATGCACTTTTTAATCGAGTCACTGATAGAGGAGGAGAAGCTGCTGGAAAATGGTGAAGGTGGTGTACGTGGGACTAATGATGCAGAAAGAACAATAATAAGAAATGAGAGGTTTTGATTTCTGTGAAGGGAGGATGAAACAAATGGGAAATATAAAGAGAAGGCACATGGGGGATAACCCATTTATTTCCCATCTTCCCCAACTGCATTCTTGCCCTGAAAAATAATGCCACCGAAGGCTAAGCAAGTATCCCTCCGATAGAGTTGAGCCGATCTCGTTCGCTCGTGCTGTCCGGGCTTTGTTCTCATAAATAATTTAAAAAATTCACTGCCGAGTGAAAAATAATTCTAAGATTGACTGCGGCGATAAAATTCTTATAAAGAAAATTAAATACTGAAACATTAATTTTTATTTATGAAAAATCGGGTTATCACATCCACTCAAAGCACAAGCTCCTCCGCAACTCCCACTTTCGGTTCGTCTTTGTAAAGACCCATAAATTTATATCTGTTTTTCATAAATAACATTGGGGTAATGTGAGGAATTGTGTAAAATGATAAAAATAACTAAGTGCGAGAGGATTACATATTACATGCGGTATATGGGTTGGTTTGGTTTACATAAGCCATATATGGGCTTTTAGTGTAATTTTTGTAACTCTTTTACAATTGTGTGGTGTGTGTGTGTTTATATTATGTGTGGTGGAGAGGAGAGAGACCAAAAGAACCTCCCTACTCCCCAAAAATCAGCCATCCTTCTTCCTCCCTCCTCCATAACCTTCCTCCATCAATTCCTCCACAAACTCAAGTCAAATCTCAAGTTCCAAACTTGCTTCCTTCACAAAAGCTTCACAAAATTTCGTGATCTACGCATTGGTGTGCCCTTTTCACTCCGGTGTGTGGAGAGCATTGCTTGGAGTTGGAAGCTGAGGTTAGAGTTTTGCATTTGGAGTGGTTTTTCAAGCTTCATTTTAAGAGGTAGGGATAAGGGATTTCCACTTATTATTCTAAGTGTTTGGGTAGTGTATGTGTGTGTATAGCTTCCAACTTGCTTATCTCCAATTTATGCCTTGGGTTGTGCTTAAAAACCTCCTAAACTAAATTCTAGTTGTTTACTCATGCCTCCTTTAAGTAAATTACTTGTTGAATTTAGTCATCTTATTCATTAGTTTCTTGATCTTGGATGGAATAAGAAGAAAACCCTTTTGTGTCTTGTTTTGCTTTCCTTTGGATTGAGGGAATTTAGGAATCAAGCCTTATGATCATACATTGTGTCGTTGTTGTGTTGAATCCTAAGTTTATGGCCTAACTTGCTCACCTAAGTCCCCACAAAGCCCTTGGACCAAAACTCATCAAAATCCCCTTAAGTTGTGCTCAAAATAGCTCGTAACCTAGTTGGATCGATCAACTTTTGCATTTTTGCGAACAACGACTTTGGATCGATCCACTTCTGCCTATGGATCGATCCAACTCCTCTTTTGGCTAATTTGGCCTCTTTTGACCCTTTTCGGCCTTCGATCGGGCAATGTACGTGCTATAATTGTTCCAATTGACTTGAAACACTTTGAGATACTTACCGTGAGTATCATGTGATATAATTGAATAGTCCTTAGTTTCCCTTGGGTTCCAAGTGATGTGTTTGACACTTAACGACACGAGTTGACGGTAACTGATTGAACTTGAGTTTTAGAACGTTGATTTGAGTTGAGCTATTGCATGGACACTTGAGTGGTGTGAATGAGGATGAAATGATACTAATGAGTGAAAAGATTGACACGGGGCCCGAAAGGGTATGCCCGGAGTGACACGGGGCCTTTATGGTATGCCCGGAGTATAATGAATGATTAATTTGGATAAGATACACGATGTGGATGTTTTGGATATAAGAGATGTGTTGGGTACGTATCGGATGTAACGGTGAGGTTGTTGATCTAGCTTGGCCTTCATGACACATAGTGTCATTCTTTGTACTTATTTATGAATTTCCTAGTCTTGTCAGGGGATTTAATCTCCTTGTCTACGCTATATGTATATTTTGAGCCTATGAGACGCGTGAGGTGTGCTTAGGCCTATGTGATGTGTTGGGTAAAGATTGAGTATGTGTCGGATATGTGTAGGATACGGTGGTACGATCGTTGGTGTAACTTAGGGTTTTTTAAATATAGTTATGTGTCTTGAACCCATATGAAATTTCTCAAACTATATCTCATGTAAAAATTCTTTTGTCTATGCCTCATATGCGTCTCTCTTACATTTAGAATTGGCAGACGTTTCCCTACTGGGCTAGTGAGCTCACCCTAACAATTTCAGGTATCTAGCTTGGAGTATGAGGATGGTTGTTTGATGTGTGCATGCATGTCTGAAAAGAACATTGAAGGAGCTACACTATTATTTTGAGGCTTATAATTTTGACAAAAGAACATTGTAACCATTTGGATTTATCCTTTGGTATTAATCATGTGAGCATTTCAAAGACTGATCTATTAATATTTGGGGGTACGGTAGACCCATTGACTTGTGATATGTGGACTTAGACTTTCGAGTTGTTTGTTGACTTTGGACTTGACTCGTGGACTTAGTTGACCGTCCACGTGGATTTATATTGTATTACTTTGTGAAAATTGAGGGCGTGACAGTCTTCCTCTCGCGCGGTAAACATTTCCTTCGATAGGTATATTCCTATATATTTCACCATTTAATTTTATAATTCTATCGCAAATAGTACCTCTCCTCCCACATATTCTATTCAAAGAATTCAACCGTTTAACGACCTTAAATCCGCTTACGTTTCGTAGCGTGCTAAAACTTCAGAAAAAAGGTAGGGCTCTCCAAAACTTAACTTTTACTTTAGTTATGTTTCTTACATGGTTTTTAATACCGTTGTCATTAATTTGAAATGATGTATTTTATTATCAGAATGGTGATATTATAGGGAGT
The DNA here is from genome assembly GCA_036023075.1 of Gaultheria prostrata. Lineage (NCBI taxonomy): Eukaryota > Viridiplantae > Streptophyta > Magnoliopsida > Ericales > Ericaceae > Gaultheria > Gaultheria prostrata. The sequence continues at coordinate 25,001 of JAXBDA010002052.1, read as the reverse complement.
CAAGTTGATAACAAAAAATAAGAATTTAAAAGGTTCATACGTTGAAAAACGAATATCCCGCCCTGTGATCTATAAGTTTTAGGGCACTTTGAGTCAAATTCACGGAATATGTAAAACACAAAAGTTGTAGCTTATAAAATTTTAAGGAACTTTCATATATAACTTATTCTAATCCGATATTCGTACAGAAAGTATTTTTAAAGAACTGTTTCAGTGCTGTTTCTGGACAGCAGACCGCACTATCTTCGAACCCATTTTAACTTCGTTTAAGATGCCTGTTAGGCTTCGCATGAAACACAAAAGTTGTTCCAAATTGGATTCTCTATACTTATGTTCAAGTTTTGTGATTTTTGGGATCAATTTACTATTTTCAATAATTGAAATTGTTGACTGTCATATAGTAGCGAAACTTAGATCTTATCATTTTTTTCCCATCGTGTTGGATTGTTGGACTTATGTGACATTTAGAACCACGTTGATGCATTAAACCCTAATTCTGTTACAATGATTATTTTGTATGATTAAATGGCTGGATAGAGGTAATAGATACTGAAACAAGTTTGTGGGTTAAGACGTTCCAACATGGGTCGTGAGCCAATTTTACAGATATCGCCAGAGGTTTTGAGCCATGCCAAGATAGACTTGGTGTATGGGAGCCTAACGTACTGTATATCTGTGGATGGGAGCTTATGTCGGATGGCGAGATTGGATAATGGAAAATTGAAGGATTATTGATTTTGTTTTGACACATGGATATTGGTAAGAGGCCGTGAGCTTCCTTGAATATTGAGAAAGAGATTGTTAAATTCATGTATTTTATCTTGTTGAGTCCTTACTGCTTATGTTATTAAATTCTCTCGCTAGATGTCATAAATGCCAGTAACTGTTGCATGAACATACTTTAATAACGGGGTAACTTTGAGTGTCCTATTGAGTGTTCATCACTCATGATGCAACATTGTGGCCCTGGCGTTTTACGCTAGGTACTGAAGGCAACGGGGGGATACGAGGAGCCATTAACATATAATGAAGCGGCGGAGTAGACTGATGGACGTGCACCGGCAAAGCCTTAGCTCTGTGGTTGCTTTTAGCCGGATTATTACTAAGTTTGAATTACTATTGTATGCATTGCTAGGTTTTGAAAGTATTTCTTTCAGATTGTAAAAAGTTAGAGAATTTCCTTCTTTTACCATTATTAAATTTGAGACTTCAAGTTTTATTAATTGAAAAAAGTTGACATTTGAAGAAAAATGATTTAAATATTATTTTTAACGTGCCCAATTTTTGGGGCGTTATAACTTGGTATTAGATCCTATGTTTTACGTTTACCTCAAGACCGCGGGTTTGGGTAACACTAGTTTTGAATGTCTTATCATGTGTTAATTAATGATATATTTAGAAAGTGTAATTTGTTTAGAAAAACCTATTCATTTTGTCTTGACCACTATAACTTTTTCAATTGTAATACTCCATCCGTTCCAACTTGCTCATCACTTATACTATTGTGGGATGTTCCAAATGTTTAGTCCTCTTTAAAAAGTCAAGACAAAATGTATTCAATCTTACAAAATAGTCTCTTTCAATAACAATGATTTAATTCAAAAATTGAAATATAAGGACATTGTTGGAAATCAATGTATCTTTTTAAGTATGAATGCATTTATTGCATATCTCCATAAAAAGTTGAAATTCTCGTAAAGCACCAGCAATTTGGAACTGAGGGAGGAACACTTTAATATGGGAATTAGACGATATTTTCTTTAAAATTTTGGTAAAAAAAAGAGTAATTATTATAAACATGTGGAATATGGAGCTTATAATCGAAAAAGATATGTTGGTGGTGGTCCTCCTGTTCGAAAAATGTGCGGCAGTGCTATCTGCATCCGGTTTCAACTAACAATATATTGGTAAAATAACTTTGGTATTTTTTTACTTTGAAAAAAAATCTGAAATTTAACACTAGCTCTATTACAATAAGATGTATGTACAGTTAAAATATCATAAAATTACAAATTCGGGAACCATTTTAGAAATTCCTTAAACATATAGCAAAATCAACTTTTTTAGAACTTCTATCTTTCATAATCAATACTATCATGAATTTTTCTACACTAAATCCTTTTTTTCTCTCTCATTAACTAACCATGAAATATCATTCTCTACATATGATCAAGTCTACACAAAAGTAGATGCAAAACCATAAGCTTATATTACATTTAATCAAGTTCCTCTCTCTCTCTCTCTCTCTCTCTCTCTCTCTCTCTCTCTCCGGTGGTCTTCTAGCTACCCAATTGATATAAATTGTGTTCATCATCGGGTACGAAAAATTCCTGAAGAGATGCGAAGCTACCCAATCATACCCACCTCAACCTAACCATACACCCACGAGTTCTTTATCTTCAAGTATAACCCTCCACGTGCAATATCCAATGACGAGAACAACATGATAAGAAGAAGTCGTGGCATCTTATAGAGCAGTTGGCATGCCGTCATAAACTCCCTACAAATAGAAGAAACAAAACAATTAATTATTGCTACGAAAGATTAGTATTGAATTAAGTATTGTACTTTCCCCCCAATCTATATCATGGGTCTTACGAATCTGTAAAAAGACATTAATGCTGAGGCCTTCATCTCTTCCAGTGAAAGGGTATTCATTTATTTTGGCAAATATAAATTGTTGGTTCTCTCTCTCGAGTTCCATATTATGGCAAAAAACCCAAGAGAGAGAACCAATAATTTATACTTGCCAAAATAAGTGAACACCTGTGGACGGCGCCACGCGTCTCGTAAACTGGCATTTTGAAAATAAACACGAAAAAATGAGTCGCCACCCGGGATTTATTTAAAAATAATAATTTTGGTACCTGAGAAACCGTTTAAAATTAATAATTGACTCTCGGTCTCTACTAAATATTGTGGGATTATTCGGAAAATATTTTATTATAAAAACTTTTAACAATTAAAACAATTAATAACAATAAACATGAATTTATGAAACCATAATGGAAATAAAATAAAATAAAAGACTAAATGATAATAAAAGAAAATAAAAGGGGAAAAATGTAATTTTACAAAATACAGTCTGCCAGAACCAAGAAAACAGAGCATGACTTTTTAGAAGACAGGGGATTTTTCTGGCCTTGGCAAACTCAGCCGTACGGTCTACCAACATAGCCGTATGGCTAGTGTGGGTTGGCCGCGCGACCAACTTTCTTTGATCTTTGAATTTTTTTTGGATTTTTTGGTCAGAAGCTGAGTATAACTCTAAAATCGATTTTGTTTATATCAAATCATACTCAAGAGTTATAAAAACATTGGGGAATTGATTTTTGTAATAAATATGCCTCCGGGTGAGATCGTACCGCGCGATAACGAGTAATATCGCCCGATACAGGCCCAAAGAGGGTGATTTTATTGAAAATGAGTTTACCCGAGCTTTGAGCCTCGGAGGGGACCCCTCAAACGGTCAAGGCTTAGAACTTGACCCAAGAACACGTTTATACCTTGGATTGATCAAACCGAGGACGAAAACTTTGGGTTGTGATCGTAAACTTTTGGGTGGGATACAATTTCTTTCGAAGCTTGGTTTTTTTAGAGGTAGGAGAGAGAGAGGAGTGAAGGTTTGGAGGCGGGTTTACAGTGATGGAGAGATTCACAGTGAACGGTAACACAGTGGTGACTTGTGGTGAAATTCAAAAGGTAGCGGCTCAAAGTTTACGACTTTACGGGTTCAGACGTCTCTCAACGGAGGAGGGGGACATCTGTTTTTATAAACGGAGAAGAGGATGAGAGGATCACGCAAATGACCCAGCGTGATGATGAGATTCGCCTGAGAACGAATATATTCGCTGCCGAAAAGATTTTCTGCAACCCAGATTTTCCGATGGGACAACAAAAATAGTTGCACGGCTAAGAAGATACTTGGCCACACGGCCAACTAAGTGAACCATACGGCTCTCTTGGGTTTTTTTTTCCAGAATTTTGCAACCGTGCGGCCATATTGGTGAGTCGTACGCCTGAGTTTGCTTCATTCATTGATTTTTTTGTTAATCCGAGCTCCGTTCGATCGTTCCAAGGAAACCTCATGCGTTCCTTTTCATCATAGAGGATGCACATGGATTAAAATTGGGGTATCTACAACACCCTTTAATTGGAGAGATGAAGGCGTCGACATTAATGTCTTTTTACAGATTCGTAAGACCCATGATATAGATTGGAAATAAAACACAATACTTAATTCAATACTAACCTTTCGTACCAATAATTAATTGTTTTGTTTCTTCTATTTTTTAGGGAGTTTATGGCGGCATGCCAAGTACTCTACAAAATGCCATGACAACTTCTAATCATGTTGTTCTCGTCGTTCGATACCGCACGTGGAGGGGAGTTTTAAACTTGAAGATAAAGAACTCGTGGGGGTATGGTTGGGGTCGAGGTGGGTATCGTTGGGTGGCTTCGCATCTCTTCAAGAATTTTTCATACTTGGTGATGAACATGATTTATATCAATTGGATAACTAGAAGACCACCGGAGAGAGAGAGAGAGAGAGAGCGAGAGAGAGATAGAGAAGGATAAGGAGAAGGAGAAGGTTGGAAAGGAACCTGTATAAATCGTATCGGGATAAGTATTGCGTATCTTAAGATACGTTTGTTGGAAGAGTGAGAGTTTCTAATGTTTAGTTGGACAAGATTTTTAGAAAATGGAGAATGCTTAAGACATGAGTGGGGAAAGAGAGTATTTATATTACACTTGAACTCATACCTTTTCTTTTTGGCTTGGTGCAAAATGGCTAGAACACATCCCTATTTATACTACTCCATGGAAGACTCTAGTCCATAGATATTTTCATACAAGATAGACTTTGAGGTAAATTCTAGAATTACGCATATGAATAAGGCCTTGTTTGATAACCCAGATTCAGCACTTAATGTAAGTAATAAGTGATTAAGTAGGTTTGACTCATTAATTTGTTTTAAAAACCCTATTCATTTTTCGACCAATCAAAAAAGATCTATTAGTGGTGGCCCTCCTATTCGAAAATACCAAAATTATAACTTTTAGCTCATCTGCAGATTGCAAAAACATGACATTCAATCAGTGGTGGCCCTCATGTTCTTCATGCCAATGAAAGTAAGCGGCAATTGCTAGCGCCCGCGGCATTTATTTCACTGGTTTCTCTGGAAGGGAAGAAACAAACTTCACTTTGAGCAACCTGTTTGGACTCCTGTGGCGATTCTAGAAAATCTATAGGAAGCTTGGCATGAGTTTATTGATATTCAGAACCTCGAAAAAGGTACGGCGATGATGCAGGAGCAACTACTGAAAACGGTTGAACCAAAGAGTCTTCTTTTATGTCTTTTAATTATTAGTCTAAGTATTTATTTATACAGTTTTTAGTGCCTTTTTAGTCGTTCGAAAAGTCATTGAGTTGTTCAAAGGGTCTACCTAGTTTTTAGTAGTCAAAGTCTTAGGTCTTATTAATTTTTATCATCTTGAAAATGCAAGTGTTTTAATGCCTATTCTTGGAGGGATGTTCCAAGACATCTATTTAAATCTTTAGCCATGAATGAATTAAGGAGTTGTGTGTTGAGTTATAGCCTTTGACTTGTGAAGACTAGTTCTTCTTTTCGTTTCTGTATCTCTTAGGAGGATTCCTTTGAGTGGTGAGCGAGCCCTACGTTCTGTATCCCTTTTAGATACATCGGGTGGTGATTTTTGTATCCCGATTTGTTCTACTTGGGTGGTGAGCGTCTTAACCCTTTTATCTTTCTACTCTTCTTCCATCCCATCTAAAAATCCGGCATCAGGCGAGACCTTCATCTCAACAGGAAAGACAAAGTCGGACTATGTTGCCGTCGGGGTTATTAAAATAAACGTTGATGGTGCATTTGATCAGAAGTCAAATATTTGCGGCATGGGTTTGGTTGCACATAACAGTGAGGGTCTAGTAGTTGGGACAACCTTGGAATCCCTTTTTGGCCTTCGCCCCACTCGCATCGTTGAAGCTATGGGTTTTCGCATGCTCTACAAAAGGCCATCGAATTGAATTTTCCTTGCATTATAGTGGAAGGTGATGCTCTACAAATTATCCAAGCTCTCTCTCGAAGCGAGTGTGTGTAATAGGGTAGCTCATTCAGTAGCTAAGCATTCCCTATTAGATGTTAGGAAGGAGAGTCGTAGAGAGGATTTTCCCTCATGGCTTTCCGACCTAGCTTTGACTGATGTTCGGGCCTTTGGCCCCTTATGTATAGAATAAAACCAGTCTTCTTCCGAGTTAAAAAAAAAATTCTATATGAATAATCTTCTAAAGTTGTGCTACGGAGGTAATAAGGTTGAATTACGTATAAAAGTCGGAGTAAAAGTTACCCTAGTAAATATTTTCTATTATGTTATTTTTCCAAATAGTTAACCAATTGTTAACGACATTAATAATTGGACTACATTGAAATAAATTGAGTAATTGAGGGACTATATAGGTTCAATTGATTGTTGAGGGACGAAATAAAACAATCTAGGATAGTCCTTGTCTAGCCTTTAAGAAGTTTATTAGAAATTATTATTCTCAAATAAATTAAAGACCGACTGAAAAAATATTGTTTAAACACAGCAGACATTCAGTGTATTTTTCTTTCAATTTTTTTTTTCAAAATATTTAAATTTTAAGTATTTGTCTTGCCAAGAACAAAAAATACAAGTATACATTCAAGTAGAAAATTTTGTCAAAGACAAAGTAAAAAGCCAGTAAAGATTGAGAAAACTGTCTTTTTCAAAAATCCAGTCCATTTTTACTGAACATTTAATATTTTGATCATAAAATTTTAAAATTTACACGGTAATTCGTCTTGGCTAATCCAAAAATATCAACATCGATCAACAAAATTTTAGATAACAAAAACCAAACCAAACAAATGCGCACTTGCCATACACACTTGCCATACACACTCTTAATTGTGAAGATTTTGTGTGTGTGTGTGTGTGTGTTTTATAGGCAGAAATGTGTTCGATTTGAAAATATATATATTTCCTTTGTACTTAATGTTTTGGAAATTTGAAGTTAATCTATCAAGCATTTAGACTTGTTGATTTCGAAAATTTTATGTTGGATAATGTATGTGATCTTATAGACTATTGGAACTCTACTTTTTTCGCTTAAATGATGTATGACCGTCTATGGAGTACATTACTACCGAGGGAACTATATGTGGTTGATAGATTCTAGTGAGCATCCCTGGTGAGCACATCCGGACCGTCCATCTCGGCGATCGACGGTCAGGATTTTTGGACGGCCCAGATGCACTCACCAGAGGCACTCTGGGGCTACTCACCAGCAACCCCGCTTCCAACTATATGTGGTTGCTTGCTTGATTGGTATGTTGGTGATGATGCTAATGAAAAATCTGTTTCGCGATTCACGTGTGTATTCTTATATTTGTACAAGTGACAAATAAAAATAAGTAAGATCTTTTTCTTGAGAGTATTCTTCGCATTTTGCATTTTTTTCAAAGTCGGTGTCCGTATCATATTACCTGCCCGTGTTTGTACTTCTTAGACTGTGAGTAAATTAGAAAACCTTCAATTATTCCCTATACATGAGATTAGAGAGACTATTTTGTGAACGAAACAATCTTGATTTCAATACCACCATGGGAGAACAGGGTCAAGTATACAACAATGCAAAGAAATCAGCAAAATAAACAAACATTAGAGAAGTGCTAGGGACATTTCTCTCAGCAAGTTCTCCAATGATCAGCTCTGTTTCTAATCGTCGTCGTTTGGAAATATTTTGTGGATCCGTATCCTGCTTTGTCGGCGTTTGGAAATATCGTAAACTGGGTACACCCTTTTTTTGTTATTTGGAATGAAATAATGTTTTTGAAGTATCTTCCGGATTTTTATTGAGAAATATGCAATTTCCGGGGAAAAAACTTGTGAACAATAACTTGCCAAACAAGGTCTGTATTAAGAACAACATGAAAAAGGGTTCTTAAAAACAGAGACCCCACTTTGATCCACAAAATATAGTGTGTGCAGAAAAGCAGTGTCATGAAAGTGACCATAAAACAAACGTGGAAGGCAGATGTTAATAGTAAACAAAAATATACAATCACAAGGCAGATAAGTGCTTGTGATGTGACTAGAAATTATCATATGACGACACACAGTGATGTCTTGTAAAGATGAGAATCAAGAATCAGCAAAGGTAGGGCAGATATGTTCCCCTTTGCTATGTTTTGTCACATCTGCTTAATAAAAGAAGATAAAAATCCACAGGATTAGTCCGGTTAGTTGAAAGGTTGGTTCATAACCCGATTGATCATGCTTTGATTCTGGAAATCAGGTCACCTGTGAATTCCTAATCCCGGTGTGGATGGTATGTTTTTGACCGGATTGAAAAAAGGAAGAGATTAATCGTAGTGCGCATAAACTAGCTGTGACACCCCACCGTCAACAAAAATGAAAAAAGAAGAAGAAAGGACCACCCAAGATAGTTGGTGGAACAGAGACATTAAATAAAATAAAGTTTACTAATTTATTAGAAAAATCCTGCCAAGTTGATTCTATACCAAATATCCTAATAGGAATTTCCATTTCTGCCAAGTATATTCGTAGATTCTTCATATCAACAAGGGCAAATTTTGATACCAATTTTTTTTCTCACAAAAGAGTCCATTGACTTTTCTGGCTTATTGTGTTTTTTGAAACATGTCATTTTCTCACAATACATCAACTAAAAAAGCCCAAAAAAACCAAAAAAAACTCTTAACAAAACGGGGGCTAATACAAAATTTGGGGAAAGGTACCCTAAAAACTGGAATGAGGCTAATGAGTTTTCCATTTAATAAAATTTGCTAAAATCAGCAGTTGAGCTCATTTAGTAAAATCAACTGTTGATTTTATCCGATGAGAAACTTGACGAATAACATCACAACACTTGACCCGATAGAATTTTGCCTCGAAACCTAACTACCCAAAACAAGGAAAACACAAATGAATGAGTAAGTACTACAGATTCTTTCCATATTTGATCAACCTTTCCAGAGAAGACAATCAAAAGAATCAACATCCAAAACAGAAAACTGTTGCTCATTTCACAGTATTTTCACTTACAGATTCTATAGTTCACATAAAAATGGGTCATACTCATAGCTCAGTAATGCTCGCGCTTCCGGCAAATTTCCACGTACAAAAACAGATACCCTCTTCTTCTATGCGTCGATCAATGTGCAATCACAGATAATATACAAGAACAGCAACAACAAGAACAACAGAAAGAAAGAAAAGTGTTAGGTTTGTTGGCGTTTTCTGGGTTATGTCAAGCCTTTCGGAGTCTGTAATTTGCTTTTGGGGTTTGGGATGTAGAGGCCTTAGGGTTTGAGTCTAGATGCTCCACTCAAGCGTTTTCATGCTTCTTGATCAAGCCATTACCGTGCCAAGTGTTTCGAAGCTCAATCCGGAAAGGTATACTCTTGAATATCATCTTTGCATTTAGGATTGATCATCTTGTTTTAGGTCTCATGAGTTTTTACATAGCCAACTGCATTGATTCATTTCCTAAATCATGTTTTTATCTAGGGCATTTGATTTCTAGTCTCTTCTGTCTCTCTGCGTTTACATGAGTTTGCAGACGCATGCTCATCTTGTGGGATCCTTTGACACGTGTTATAATCTTGTCCGTTCAAGTCCTTTTAAAAGGGTCTCCAAGCGTTTTGCAGACGCGTGTCAATGGACAGCCCACAGTGTGCCACGTGTCTTAATCCTGTCGGAGCGTTTGCACGCGTCTGTCAACTCTTTAAGTGGTCACATGTCATATTCTGAGTGGCTATCTTTGGGAGCACGAAATTGCACACTATATAAGCTCTTTTTCTCTCATTTTAGGGTACACACTTCATAAAAAATCAGTCCACTTTTTAGAGAGAGAAAGTCTCCTCCCTTCTCTCTTTTTGTGAATTTGATGTTCTTGATGATTTGAGCTTGCCTCAATCATCTTTGTTCAATCTTCTAGTGCTTTCCTCTCCATGGATTGATTCTAGATTGATTTTAGTTTGAAAAACCTTCATAAAAATCCAATCTTTTTCATAAGTCATGTTTGGTTGCCTTCAAGTCTACTTGGCCGGTTGGTCCGGAGCCGTTGCGATACGGAAATCGAGATGGTGTCTCTCGTGGTGTCCATGGATTCAAGAAGGAGCACGGGGTGCTACATCAAGAGTTGGAGTTAGGAAAAGCAAGGTGCTTGTGGGTAAAATTTCTAAGCTTTGACTTCTTGTAAACCTTTTGAATTGTGGAATAGAAGTAGAGTAAGGCCGTGGTTTTATGCTTAGAGTGTTTAGACCCTAAGTAGTTTCCACGTATATTGCGTGTCTTGTCTCTTTCCTTTGATTTATCCACATTGCACTTGTTGGTTTGTTTGAATTGCCATGGAATTTGGGTGATTGACTCTCACAAGAAATCTTATTTTTTTAGTTGATAGTCCTATTCACCCCTCCCTCTAGGACTTGTGTTACCTTTGCATAATTTCAAAAAGAAAGTTACAAACGATTTTAAGTACCCTCTAACTACCAGATATATTTAAACATTCAGTAAACCGGTACCAAAGCTCCTCTCTTCAACATATTTCATATACAGGGACGGAAGGGCTTAAGCCCTCTCTCTTGTCTACTCAGTACTCACCACCAACATTACTTCATCTTTCCACTAGATAAGTTGTCAACCTAGAAAGTGATACATCTCTGCAAATTTACCATATACATCATACATATACTACATCTAGTACAATTTCATGATATTGAAGTACACTGTACATATAGACAAAGAAGCTGTTGGAATCCAAGTGGATTGTTATATGCTCGGTTATGATCACTCCCAACCCATCAACATCTTCCAAACTGCTTCCTCAATCCGGTTCCTTGGAACAGATGGGCCATCCGTTTCATCAAGTAGAACTCTGTAAACTTCCCATTCACGATCTCCAATCATGTGCCTCCCAATCTCAGCCTGGAAATGCAATCAGATCAATTTCGAAGCAGGGAAGGAAAAAGAACAAAAGAATATCACAAACCATTAGAGTTGTTTGTATGATTCCAAAACTATTTCCTCTTCTTTCTTTTTCTTGGAGAAAAGGTTTGGATTTTCAATTGGACTTTTATGGCGAAGGGAAACCAGAGAAATAATTTCACCTTCTTCACTTCATTATCTTCACCTACATCCTTTATCGTTTTGTTTCCATCTAAATCCCTCCACATATCCATCATTCAAGCACAACTTTATGGAATATGCGAGAGAATGAACTCAACTTGAAAAATCAATCCAATTTACTATAGCATGGAGATAAGGAAGTACCGAAAAAATCCCCATGTTGAGCATCTTGAGAGCAAGGGTGATGTCATAAAAAACACGTGGCCGACCCTTGCCCGATAACTCCACAGGATTTGCTACAAGCAGTTCTGTATCAGGACCCCGGCTAACCAGAGCAACTCTAAGAGGACGCACCAAATCCATTCGAATACGAGAACGCAGGGCATCTTGCTTGTTAGGGTCAACAATCTTCTTCCCATCTGCTTGCATGATAAACAAGTCTAATTCACAATTGCTCTTCTGTTTTGTGGTGAAGCGTCCATAAGAAATCTGGTTTATATGGCACAATAAAAAAGTTAGAAATGCAGAACATGTGACAGTCATATCCACTTACAGTGAAGTACTTACCCAAAAAAAAAAAACTTAAAAGTAAGAAAGAAACCCCTATGTCCCATCTTCTTGGTTCTATCTAAGAATTTTGACAAGATATATACGATAATTAATCGTCCCTGTAAAAATTCCTAATTTGCTGCCACTTTTTCCCACTTTCAAAAACATTTACATCTAATTACGATAGATAACTTTGACAAGATATATGAGAAATAAATTTGAAAATTTGAAAAGATCTTCCTTTGACTTTCCAAAATGGACAAAAACTTTGGGTCATTCCATCAAGTATATAAGACAGATAAAATAACATAGTACGAGTATAAAATTATAGATCAAAATGCATACCTGGATGTTGTAATCCTTCAAAGTTCTCATTAGATCGTACAGAAGACCTTTGTGGTCTTGGCAAACAATTTGGACAAGTGTGTGAGAAGGGCTGAGGGTGTTATCCATGTCAATAGTTACACTGGACCGGGGAGATCCTCTTTGACGTTCATCAATGTATGAGTTAAATTTGTCGTCTGTGATTGCAGGAGGAAGCAACGAAGGCCCTTGTGAACATGCAGTAATTTCGGGCCCAACCATTTCTATTTCGCAACTAATCATGGCATCCCCTAAAACATCTTTTAAATGGTCGTGCGTATCATCTTGCCTCTTCTTTGTATGCATTTGTTCCCTGACGACATACAAAACGGAAAGAACTGTAAGTCTTGCCCAAAAACACAAGAGTAGAAAGCTAAGGAACAGAAGTACAAGAAATATGCCTGTATTACTTGAGAAGAAGATTGTATACCTGGTGTCTGTGATGAAGAACAAGTCCATCACTCGGCCATCTGGGGTTGTTGATACCTTCACTCTCTTTATCGTAAGCTCAAGCTCGCAAAGAACCACTGTCACATCTGCTCAAAAGTTTCTCCTTAACTCAGTGACAAATAGATTACTGATATGATGCTAGAATCTAAAACACAAAACAAGCAGGAGAAGGAACATAGGAAGAAACAGAAACTTGTAAATACATAAGTAATCCTACCCAACATAACCAAAAAATAAAGGAGCAACATTTAACTCCATAATGCTACTTATATAACTATGAAAATATGGGGGGAAAGCCCTAAAATGGTAAAACCTTGGTCGGCAAGGGTTTCTAAACGAAGATCTAAACACAGTCTAAAACAAAAGCAACCCTGATCTCCCTTCCGGTTTTGGATTCAACAATATATAAAGGAGTAGAAAGAAAAAAGGATACCACATAACGATTCGTTAGCAGGAAAAAAGCTTGACCAAAAGTTTAAACACAAAGGCATGTAACCGGAAAAAAAGAGATGATTTCCAAGTCAAGCAATTCATCTGAAAGCCACGAAACCAAGACAGTAACCCAAACGGAGAACCACAAACAAGCCATGTAGTAGTGAGTACCATAACTTTTCACTATATGAAGAACATTACAAGAAATACATCCGAGTTGCCTTAGAAATTACAGAAAATTCCCTTCGAATATCCATGACTTCACTAGGTGAACAATATCACTAGACTCCACACTACTAAGGTCTGTGCCAAATATTAGTCCCACTACGAAAAATCGTGAAAGTATCGATTCAAACACTACAGACATAAATTTTTGAATAATTTCGCTGCAACTTAGGGATGGGAGTACCTTTTTAATTCAATTCGACACTTTCACGACTTTTTATGGCGGCCTAACAATTTGTGACGGAAGGAGTACAGAACCTATAATAAATTACCGTGGAGAAGGCCTCTTCGGTCACGACAACAGAACTTGAGGAGGAAAACATCAGGTGGTTTGGGAGGCTGCAATTCGGATCGGTAGAACAAAATCCCAGAAGCTGAAGAACAAGAAGGGCATACCCCCATAAGTCTCTTCTTCAACAAACTCCATCTTGTGTTAGGTTTTCCAATAACCCAGAATACTATGTAGCACCATTTCCCATCTGTAGACACATCTGCATCACAAAATCAAGGAAGCAAATCACAAAACTGTGAAAAGGCCCATCATTTATTCGACATTCGACAAATGCCCGAAAGAGAGAACTGTCGGTACAATTCTGTAGTCTTCCATATCAAATTGGAGAAATAAACACTAGCAACAAATCTACTTCTTTTTTAGTTTACTTTTTTATTTTTATTCGAAACATTTTACTACTTTTTAGATTTCTCTCTTCCATATGAATGATAAATCCCAAATTCAAATTTTTCCCAACTAAAATTAAAAACTGACTTAAAAAAAAAAACCCAAACATAAATTTAGCCCAAAGGACCCATAGTTTTCACACAGAAAAAATACCAAGAAAGTGAGGAGAGGAGTTGTGAGTTGAGCCGCAAAATAAATTTGGTCCATCCAATTAATATTCTCAATACAATTCTAGGCATGTACCTATCGCTGAATCTTAACCGGAGTCACATACATTTAGGAATTTGATAAATTGAAAGCCGAATTGGGAACACAGGACGGCAGACTCTGTCAACCCCAATCTGAGCCGTCTATCTCGACAATTGGTTCAGAAATATTTTGTTAACTATTACCGATAATAGTTAACTACTACCGCTAAAAGTTTATCTGCGAATCTGAGAATGTGAATCCTCCATTGCGGAGATGGACGGCTCGGATAGGTTGACGGGACTCCAAAACACCAATGAACCAGTTCCGACAGCAGAGAGATAGAGAAAGAGAGAGAAGCATACCGACTCTGACAATGGACAAACCGAAGAATAGTATGAGGCGGCAAAGATCACAACCCAAGCCAGTCTTGTCAGGGCAATTCACAGTTATCACACTTGGCTCTCCTTCTACCTCCGACTGCCTTATCATCACCACATCATCGTATAAAATCCCCATCTCCTCCCTCCTCCTCCTCTTCTTCTTCTTCTTCTTCTTCTTCTTCAAATCAAATCAAATCTTCGAAGTTCAAACACACAGATCCAAATTGCTCTGTTCCAAAACCTACCCTGTTTTGTTTCCTGGGTTCTCTTTGCTAAAACTTGTCCTGTTGGCTCTGTTCTGTTCACAAACTTGCCAAAATTGAACGGAAAAATTCACAGCGCCAGATTTGTTAGTGGGTTTGTTTCAGTATACCTTTCGTTCTCCTTTATATATAGCACAGGGAGCGAAAGAGAGAGAGAACAAGGAGTCTGCTATTTCTTGTGATCCACCTGTGCTTTGGGAGTGGTCCCGTTTGTCGTGGACCTTGTGGTAGTTGTCTGGTGTGCTGTCCGCATTTTGCTACGATGATTATTAAAGTAGAAAGCCTTTTCTTTTCTTTTGATAGAAAAAAAAAATTGAATACTACAGGGTAAGCATCTTAAACATGGGTTCTCACATTAACAAAAAAAAAATTTGAAAATTTTTACCCTTGCATTTTAATAACTTTTTAGGGTGGATTTCCACTAAAAATGTCGTCTTCCCCAATGTAGTCAAAGCAGGACCTAGGGGGTAAGCCCAGCATGCCCCGGGCATGGGCAACCAATTTTTTTTTTGCCAAATGATCTTTTGGAGCTGAATATCCAAGGTTGGAATAATAAAACTCTTGCACCACTACTGCCCGTTACTCCCTAAGTCTCAAAAAAGATGTCCAAAAAAATTATTCACACCTCTCGTAAAGTTATCTATATTTTTTATTTATTTATAATGATGTGTATATGCAATCAGGGATGGAGCCAGAGAGGGACCAGTAGGGGTGGTCGCCTCTGCAAGAAAAAAAAAACTTCTAGTATTATATAGGGGAAAAAATTTCCCTATGAATTATATAAATTCGCCCCTGGAAAGTATTTTGGGAAAAAAATTCGCCCCTATGTATTGAAATTTCTAACTCCACCCATGTATGCAATATGGATCTTCTTTGATATATCTCACTTAGTTTTATTAAACAAAAATTTTAAAATCATGAAAAGTATAATAAATTGCAAAATACAATTTTTTTTTTAGAGATTTATGAATAGTGTTTTTGGACATCCTTTTTTAGACGATGGGAGTACAATTTAGTAATGCTCTAGTGGTTGTAGATGTTTCTCATGTCCAAAGTTTAAATATTTTGCAGAACATAAATACTTTTATAAGTTTTTTTAAAAGTAATAATTTGTTTATATTCCACAAACTTTGATAATAAGATTTTAAAAACGTAATCTTTATTGTTTAAGATAGTGTTCTTACAAAATTAAAGTTGGTACATGATCAGTTAGAGAAAACACATAGTATGAGCGGTACATTGTTATGTTTAATTCATTTTTTCTTATTGTATAAACATTTAAAATGTCATTTTAATTAAATTACGAAACTAAAACATCATGTTTAATCTACTTACCTTAAATTAGCCACATATATTGATTTTTGTTTACAAAAATTTACCGCGCATTTTTAAATTTGCTTTGAGCCTCCAAAATATCAGGACTAACCCTATATTTGGCCAGATTTTTGAGAGAGATAGAGGTATTTTTTTGATTCCTCGGGCTCTCTGGTCCCGACTTTGATTTTTTGGCCTTTTGTTCGGCCGATGTACGTGCTAAACTCGTTCCAATCGACTCGAAACACTTCGAGACACTTGTCATGAGTATCATGTGATATATTTGAAGAGTCCTTAGGTTCCCTCGAGGTTAGCATGACGTGTTTGACACATAACAACATTAGCTTGGCGATAACCGATCGAACTAGGGTCTTGAGTGTCGGATTGAAAAGAGGTTATGCATGGACACTGAAATGTCACTAATGAACATGAAACGATATTGAAAATGTGATGATGATGACACGGGGCCCGAAAGGATATGCCCGGAGTGACACGGGGCCTATATGGCATGCCCGGAGCAACACGGGGTCTTTATAGTATGCCCGGAATATGAAGAATGATTCAAATGAATAATGTACATAATGAGGATGTTTTGGACTCATATGATGTGTCGAGTACATATCAGATACGACAGAGCGGTACTTGGTCCATATTAGTGATTATCGAACCTTGTGATGTCCATATCCCTTTTATATGATTTCATTGACCTTGTTACATGAATTCCCTTCTTGTCATACTTCATGAGCATCTCATTTCTATTTAGAATTGATAGATGTCTTCCTACTAGGGTAGTGAGCTCACCCTTAAAATTTTCAAGTACTCAACATGGTGGAGCATGACATGGTGTGATGATGTGCATGCATGACTTTTGAAAGCTTACCGAGGAGTTACTAGATCATCCTTGATTAATGTATTTTGGATAGGATGAACTTGTAACTTAATTGATTTCATCTTTTGACCCACAACATGTAATCCATTCATGAACTTATGTAATATTAATCGGGGTACGTTAGACTCTTTGACTATTCCGCTCGACTTTGACTAGTAATATTTGACTTTGACCATGGATGACGTTGATCTCCACGTGGATTTTATATCATTTATGTTTATGAAAATCAAGGCGTGACATAAAGTACTTCTGCGCATAATTTTTTATTTTTTTGGCACCAAATTAAACTACTAATAGAGATCTTTAATTCGATACAAAAAATTTAAAAAGATTTACACTTTAGAATTTTACATCGGTCGCTTGTTGGCTTGTTGAGTTCCTTTGTAATATCTTTCAGATAACAAAATAAAGTACTTCCGCATATTATTTGTTACTTATTTTTGCACCAAATTAAACAACTACTAGAGATCATTAATTCGATAAAAATAATTTGAAATTTTTTTATACTTTAGAATTTTACATTGTTCGCTTGTTGAATTAATTTTTATATTTGATATTCTTAATTTATACTGTAAAAGAATATTGAAATGAATTACTTAATATAATTTATAAACAAAACAATTCATTTTGGCATTTATATAATTATATAAATGCATAATCTAATACATGCATTACCAATGGCAAGAAAGTCTTTTGATATGATTTCACATCATCCACCCTCCTTATCCCCCCTTCTTTATCTCTCATCCAAACCATGGAATCCCTCATTCTTAACTGTCACATCAATGTGGATTCATCATTCTTATTTAATCCACCCGACTATTTTATCTTCCCTTGCTATTTAATCCCTCAAAACAAATATGTCATCCAAACGGGCTCCACAGTTTGGATACCCATCAATTCGGTTAAGATTGTCATGAGTCTCATGACTAACTGGCTCCATGCATAGCTTTGGTATGGCTTTATGCATGATGCTCACAAAGATAAGATCTGTATGGACATGCCCATTATAAAACTTTCTTCTGGCTTTATACATGGAACTCGCACCGATCATGTGCGATTCTTGACACTGTGTTCAGATCTATTTTCGCCTTTCGTATCTGTAGCATTCTTTCTTTTATTATTGACGAGGTTTAAAATTTTCATTTATGTAATTGTCTTGATGGAAAAAATCAAAATAAAAAATCATAGACATGGAGCAAAATTGGTTGGAGACGAACAAGATACTCATAGACTTTCTCGTCAAACAAATAAAAAGGCACACATTTTCTTAGTAAAAAAAAAATACAAATATCAAAAAAAATTTGCATCAATTAAGAAAAGCTTATTTGTAGTTCCTTTTTTTTTTTTTGTCAATCAATAGAAGAGAGATCAATTACATCACATATGAAGTACAAAGTACCAACCCGGGACACTACATGTGAGAGTCTACGAGACAACCAAGTCCAACAACTTAACCAATACAAGGAATAAGCCTGTTACATGGTAAAAACAAAGAAAGAAACAAAGAAAGGAAAGCCCCTGCACGCAGGCGGAGAGATTCGAACTCCCAATCTCCTAGTGAGATGCAAGAGTCCTGGCCAACTGAGCTAGCTCCAGTTGGTTTATTTGTAGTTCAAACTTGCTAATATTTTATACTCCTACTAGGGTTAGGCTCCTCTCCCTGTCTTGGATAGTTCAAAATCAACCCCACTATAGGTACCGATAAGAATTGTACTGATGGGGTATAGACGGGCCGCGGGGTCCACTTACGGGTTCTGCACCAATGATTCAAACCATCTGTAATCTGAATGAGAAATTGGTGTATCGGATCAACCAGTTACAGGTATCTTTTTGACCTGATTTCATGCGCGGCCACTTGAAAAAAATATTTTAAAATTTTTGAACGGTTTGGATCATTTGTGTGGGATACGTTAAGTGGGTCTTGCGGCCCGTTTGTACCCCATCAATACAATTCTGATCGGTCCCCCCTAGGATATCCGGTTCAAAATTTAACTTAATATAAACTAATCATGATTAACGTACTAGTCACATCTCTCATAAAAAAAATTTACTAGTCACATCACTCACTTGTTTATGAATTACACCAACTTCCGGGAAACTTCCCTTCTACTTGAATTTTCTACTTTTACATTATGGCGTGGATCAACCCCATCCGTCAGTTAAAATACTACACTCATAAGCGTATACCCAGGGTCGGTCCTAAAATTTTCGGGGCCTAAGACGAACTTGGGAATTTGGGCCTTTTCAAAAAAATTAAAATGAAAAAACTAACCTCAAAATGATAGATACTTGGTACTATATATATATATATATATATTCATGATTCGTTCCATTGTTTCGAATAAAACTAGTTTTTGGTCATATTATTTTTGTACCAATAAAAAAAATATCCCTTTGAAAGTGTTAGTTTGTGAGAGCAGAAAAAATATTATTATGGAGAAGGAAAAGAGAGGCCCAAGATTTGAACCATGTATCTATTGGATAAAGAAACTAAGATTTTCCATTAAGCTAGCTAGTTCATTGATTATTTAAGTGACAAATTAAATATATATTCTGTACCTGAGTGTAACTATCCGGGGCCCTAATTTTGGGCCAAAATTTCGGGGGCCTAAGTCAGCCGCCTTACACATCTTAGCTCAGGGCCAGCCCTGCTTATACCCTAAAACTAGGTGCAGATACAGGTGTGCGATCTTCTTTTGATGGGTATGGATCAGGATGTAACTTCTTCCAATCATCAGATACATGAAATCTTCACTTGTTAAGGGACAATAATTAATGCCAAGAAAAACTGAAGTTTGAACATTCTTTCCCCGTAAGTTATCCTGCTAGAAATGAAGAGCATTTCACCACAACTTGTGGTTAATGCAAACGAGCCAAGCTGAGTTGAATTTTTGTAGTGTTCGATCTTGGCTTGTTCAGGAGGTGGTCCGTTAAGATTGGTTTTTGGTTTTTTGACTTTTTTATGTGAGAGCTCGAAAAACGCGTAGCTTTTTGTAGTTTTTTATGTGATGTATTGTGAGGGGATGACCTGTCTCGAAAAACGTAATAAGCTGGTTTTTGGTTTTTTGAGTTAGTGGAACGGGGCCTCAATAAACGAGTCTAAAATTCGAGTTTGAGATCGCATTGTAAACGAGGCGAGCCTTTAATAACCTGAGCCTCAATGGTTCGAGTTTGGATTATTTACTAAATGAGCCCAGTCTATACATATAAGTCAAGCTTTATGGTTGATTGCCGAATGCCTTGAATCCTCAAGTCCTTCAAGATACTTTTGGAATCTACCGGATGAATGATTTAATTTGTTGAATCGGAAAATAAACAAATTTCTTGGAGTTAATCGAAAAGCTTGGTGATCATGACCATGTGTACTCCAAGACACAAATTCACACAACTCAACCGTGTATAATGCTATCAATATGCTTTTCCAAAGTCCATCCCATAAAGCTGCCGTGAACTCCTTTTTAAACTCTAGGTGATGGTGCTTTAAAAAGGTAGCAAATCACCCCTAAAATCTGTCTGTGATAATTATGTGCCTTATTTTGGTCATACTAGATTGATTTCATTAAGATCTTTTGCCTTTGCCGTTTAATAGAAAGATTGCCACAACTCCTTCCGTGTTGACAAACACGGGCGTTGCGGTAGCTTTCTTTAATAGTAAAAAACTTTTCAATTTGATTTGGCCACATATCAATCTCGTGCAAATAATTCCGATAAATTCTCTGTTACCAATCACGTGTGTCTTGACTAACTACCGACCCATGGTCCTTCATAACAAGACATTTAATTCCTTCCCTATACAGAGGCTCTAAAATAAATAAGAAAAGAAAGTACAATGTGATAAAAGGGATACAAATAAATGTGTGTTTTGTCGTGGAATTTGTTAACACAAAGTCACAAACAGACCGTGGCCTATGGTCCTAACAACATCGCATAAACCTGGGAGCATTTCTTCTTGCCTCTAGGGATGACAATTCCCCCAAACCCGATGGATACCCGCCTCGCTTATTTGGAGGTGGATATTACTCAATTTTTCATCCAATAGAAGCGGGTATGATAGAACTTAAAGAATCCCCGGTTGAAAACGGGGCGGGTATAATTTTGTGATACCCACCTCCGAATACCCGTACCCGCCCCGTTTCCAATTGTGTATATATATATATATATATATATATATACGTGGGCATATAGTAGTATATAAATGTATATGTATGTGTGTAGATATGAGTATGCATTTATGTATAATTTGTGTATATTATTTCGAATTAAAACTATATCTGCTAAGTGTTAAAAAAAAGTTTAATGATGGTACTTGTTAAAATTTTATATATCTTCGTAGGCTGTTATTTCTTTATAACTTTCTATTCTATTTTGTTTTAAATGGTTGTTTTTGTTATTTTTGTATCGGCAATGGTTGTTTTTGCTATTGTAGGACACATAAATTAGATCTCATCATTTTTTTTGTTCAACAAGTTTGGATATGGATTTACCCGAATATACCCGAACCCCAATGGGAGGCGGGTATGGTGGATTGTCTACTATCCCTTTTGGGTATGGAGGTGGGGATAGATCGCTCGTTGTAAAGGTTGTCTAACAACCGGAAAGCTAGATAGATTGTAGCAATCAGAAATAATGCAACAAATCCCGAATTAGAAACTTGAGGAGTGGACTAGGCCGTGATTTAAGGAATGTACCGAACTACTCTACAATAAATGTTTGTGTTCTACTTTTCTCTTCCCTACTCATTTACTCTGTGTTTGCAATATCACAACTGCACGAGTATTGGACTATCATTGAATGTCAGATCTCAATACAAACATTGTGTGACAAATCAAATGGTTTTGAATATGCAATCATAAGTTTTTTGGCATCTTCCTTCCATCTATTATGTTTTGTTTGACCTTGCTCAATCTGCTACAGTAACTATATATCTTTCTGTCGTGCATTTAGAGTTTTAATTCTGCATTGTATTTGAGAAACCCAATTCACCCATGTGTTCCAATTTATTGGGCCTAACCTTTCCAATAGTGATAGGAGTATAATTGAAGTTATGTGGAGTGGGCGTTTGGTTGGAGTGGGCGTTTGGTAACGTTTTTGTTTTTTGTTTTTTATTTCTAAAAAATTAAAAGTAGTAGGCTTATCTACTATTTTAATCCCTACAAAATACACCAAGTTTCAATTTCGTTCTTGCAAAATATTTTGTGTCAATTTCGTCCTTATAGTTTCAGACGAATTTCAATTTTGCCCTTCTGTCAAATTAATGACGGAAAATGTTTATGTGGCAAACGGAAAATACTTAAAATACCAGAAAATGCTTAAAAAAAAGTAAAAATGCTTAAAATACCAGAAAAAATGATTAATCTCCAAAAACAAATGCTGAAAATTATAAAATTTTAAAATACGGGAAAAAATTCATTAGACAAAAAGTTTATGAAATTTATCTAATGATTTTTTGGAGATTAATCATTCGTATCGGCGAGAGGAATCAGAAAAGTATAAAATATGGCCGAATTTAAAAAAAAGTTCATATAAGACGACACATATGTTTTTTTGAACGGCAATAAAATTTATTGAAGAAAATTTAACAATAGGTACATCAAGTTGGAGGGAGAAAAGAGATGACTCCGACCAAGGTTGGAGAAATTAAAACACCCCTTGGGCCAAAGCTGACACTTTATAACAAAAAAAAAAAGCTATTTGGTATTCTTTCGTCTTTGGAAAATATTTTTGTCTAATTCGGCCCATATTTATCGACGAGAGGAGTTACTATTTTTCTTTTTGATATCAAGTGTCGTCTTACATGAATATTTTTTTTAACTTCGACCCATATTTTTATATTTTCTGATTCCTCTCGTCGATACGAATGATTTATCTCCAAAAAAAGTCATTAGAAAAATTTCATAAACTTTTTGTCTAATGAATTTTTTCCGGTATTTTTAAAAAAAATTGTAATTTTTTATCATTTTTTTGGAGAATAATAATTTTTTCTGGTATTTTAAGCATTTTCTGTTTGCCACATAAGCATTTTCCGTCATTAATTTGACGGAAGGGCAAAATTGAAATTCGTTTGAAACTATAAGAACGAAATTGACACAAAATATTTTGTAAGGACGAAATTGAAACTTGGTGTATTTTGTAGGGACTAAAATGATAGATAAGCCAAAGTAGAATCATGTTTATTGTTTATAAAAACAAAAAAACATGTTTGGTGATAAAATTTATGTTTACTGTTTTTTGTTTTTAAATGACCATGTTTTAAAAACAAAGCAAATCACCTTTTTTGTGTTTTGAAAATTTTCAGAAATTTTGAAAACGTTTTTATTAAACACAAAACATAAATATCTTACCAAACACATTTTTATTTTTAGTTTTGAAAAAATATTGAAAACAAAAACAAACAATAAGAAACAAAAAATATTACCAAACGCCCCGGTGATTATGAGCCCTATTTCATGGAAAATGAAACCAAAGTTCGACACGGAATTGGGAGAATGAGTATTTTCACATGATGTTGATTCATGATCAAAAAGCAAAATCAAACTTTACCCAGAGAAATGGTGAAGGAAATATCACATCAAGATGGGTAGTTGTTAGAGGATAGGAATTTGGGACACAAGCTAGCTGTCATAACATAATCTGTTTTATGTATGACTAGTTGATTTCGCAAGACTCAAGGTTTGTAAAGATGCACAAAAATACATTGTTCCACAACTGGAGCACATATTCTTAAGTCGGGTCATTCCAAACAATTTTTCCGAACTTAGATTGGGTGTGACACATTTGCCCTTGGACCCTTATTAGGGTAAAATGAGGGAGTCGGCCAAAATAAGGACAATGTTATCATATTTTTTCATAAGTCAGTGAAACGACCTGTCTTTAGCTAAAACTATTTTGGTTTAGGTCAGTGATTGCGAAACGGTATGTTAACTTATTCATCTTCTAGTGCGGTTACTCTTCAATGAATAGGCTTCACACATTTTCATAGATAGTGATGGATACTGATTTTCACATATTATTCACTTTTACAAACAAACTCTAATTTTCGTCCTTCAATAAGATTATACACAATACAATTATCAAAACAAAAGAAAAAAAAATTCTAGTGCATTTATAAGAAATGGGAGTGTAAAAATTATTTTTTATAATAATTTTTTTAAAATAAGAGGAAAAAAGCAAGCGACATTGACTAGTTTACTACCATTTCTACCAAACATAACGTACTCATCCTTAAAGATAGAGTGCAAGCTCGTTCCTCGTTGCTTCACATCCTTTGAAAATGCCCGTACATAGTACGTGAATAGACACCACGTTGCAAGTGGTGGCTAGCTCATACAGTAGAGTTTTTGGATGCCCCACATTGCATTTCGGGATCGAGTCTCATTCTCCTCTCTCTGATATAATAGATTAGGAATGACGAATGACAAAAAAAAAAAGTAAAGATATTTCAAATTTAATTCTTAGTTTTCCATATCAAATGTTGATTTTAGCAAATGGGAAACTAGGCCGCCTTTAATAGACAACACGTTGTGTCTAAAGGAAATTGGGCAAACAAAATAAGATATTTCAATCAAGGGACAAAAATATTAAAAAATTAGATCCCACAAGTGAGAAATTCACAACACAATTTTTTCCCATCCACAAATGGAGATAAATGATTAGAACAATGACTTCCGACAAAAATAATTAAAAAAAAAATACAAGCATGTGTATAAATTTTAATAGTAATTGGATTATGGAGTTTTTCTTTCTGGAGGTGGATCTCTCCCAATGGCAGACGCAGGATTGCGAATTTCACCTAGTTTGCGGGGACCACTCTTCACTAATTATACAAAAAAAATTCAAAAAATAACTATAAATAAGAAGAAAATTGGGAGGAGTGTAGGGGTCAACATAATTTGAAACTCGTTGAGAAAATTGATCATATCAAAATCACGGTAATTGAACACTGTTGATATGATTTTTAAAATACATTAATCTTCAGATAAATGAGGTAATGCGTCCATAATGAGTTGCAATCTTTTTATTATTTAAGATAAATGTACATCAACTGGTATTCTGTCAACATAATTTTTAACATGATTGATATTTTTGACGAGTAACAAAAATAAAAGATTTCAATCATCAAAGCAACCCAA